>VOPJ01000122.1:0-37465 GCA_014673585.1 Semibalanus balanoides
TGTCAAAACAGCGCAGCGGCGCGGCGGCTCTGGCGCGGGGCGGCGGCTCTGGCGCGCGAGTCGGCGCGCGTCGGTGAGGCTGATGTGGCTTCGTTGGCACGATAATGACCTGTTGGCGGCACACGGCGTGGCCGCTGACCAAGATGGAGCTGCTCACCTGGGGTAGAGGAGGACGGCATAGGACGGGGGTGGTCCGACCACACTGGGTAGGCCAGGAGAGGGGGCTGCTGTCGTGATAGGAGGCTCGTGATGGGGGGGGGGAGTGTAGACAGGCCCGGTTTGGTGTGGCACCGCGGGAAGGAATGCTATCAGTATCAGCTGATGGTGAAATGGTCCCTGCTCTCCCTGCTAACCCAGCTACTATCCCCTGCTGCCCCCGCTGCTGCCCCTGCTGCTGTTCCTGCTGTCCCTGACTATCCATTCTGCCCTGCTGTCTCTGCTGCCTCTCTGCTCTCTCTCTCTCTCTATCTCTGACTGTCCCTGCGCTCGTGCTGCGCTCTGTACTGACACCAGTCATAGCGAGACCCGTGACCCGTGACCGGTGACCGTGACACGTGACCGTGACCCGGTGAACCGTGACCCCTGACCCGTGACCTGTGACCTGTGTACTGTCCTTGTGACCTTGACCCGATGGACCCGTGACTCTGACCCCGTGCCCTGTGACATGTGACCTGTGACCTGTGACCTGTGACCTTTGACCTGTGAACTGCGACCTGTGACCCGTGACCCGTGACCCGTGGCTCGTGACCCCACGACCCGTGACCATGACAAATCGAAAACCTGTGATTCGTCATCCTGTGACCCGTGACCCGTTACCCGTGACCCGTGACCTATGAGCTATGACCCATGACCTGTGACCCGTAACACGTGACCCGTAACACGTGACCCGTGACATGTGACCCGTGACCCGTGACCCGTGACCCGTGACCCGTGACCCGTGACCCGTGACCCGTGACCCGTGACCCGTGACCGTGAACCATCGTTTGGGGACCCCCCGTGACCCGCTGACCCGGTGACCCGTGACCCCGTTGACCGTGACCTGCGTGACCCCGTGACCGTGACTCGTGAACCCCGTGACTAATCTGACACGACTGCTCTTAAATAGCCATCGTGCGAAGCATGAGCCAGATAAGATATATGCCTTCCTCTCTCTGGGCTAGGCACGATCTGACTAAATCGACTCTCCGAGACGAATACCAAAGAGAGCGAGCCGCGCGGTGACAGCTTATCACCACCATCCGGTATCCATTGACGACGCTTATCCACCGGTTATCCCACAATGACGACGGTAGCTATTCCACTCCGGCGAGTACTACAGCACGAGTGGTGCAAACAGTGGTCAAGATGGTCACGAACCGAACACAAAACGCAAAAATGAGTCACAAAACTAGGAGAATTAGGGAAAGTTAAGATCCAAATATCCGACAAATACCTTTTCTTCGAACGCATCGTAAGTAAATTATCAACACAAGGTGAAATTAAAGGTAAGCCATGCAAAAATCAAATCATACCATGCTGCCTTCAGTCTTCAACAAAGCAGATTCTGGTTATAACAAAACATCGACACGGGCTGTTCCACGACTTTTCAAAGGCAGAAGATGTTTTTGGCAGCTCGTCGGGAAAACACCCACATGAAGGAAAATGTGGCATGTGCTTGAAGTCTGAAGGTAACCTCACGCAATGGTCACAATGGTCACAACAAAGTGCGCGCACTTGGTCAAAGTCGCAATGGTGAAGGAATGGGGTCACCAACTTTGTGCGTAAGATTCTGCAGCGCCCAGTCGCTGTCTTTGGAATACTTTTGGAGTGGTAAAAAGAAAACTTCACGAGTCTTTAACACCTGAAAATATTTAAATAGTACCAAAATGATTTACAAATCACTAAATATTGAAAGATTTCCCCAAAAAGCTAAACATTTCTACATTATTATGTAATAACTAATAAGTTGATGATCTATAAGTACAAATAAGTCACATGAGCTCATTTAAGTTGCAAATCGGTCACCTTCGCACGTGGGTAAGTGCGTAAGATTTTGCACCTTTGGGCGAGAGAATAACTGCATTGAATGCATCCAGTGACCAACTAAATGACTGACCTGGAGTGCACCAACTAATGTAGCTAATAGTACTTCATGTATAGTTATATATGTATACTATTTATATAGTTATTATATATTATATAGTGTACTACATGTATACATAACAAGTAGCTAATGACTGACAAAAATCTTACCACCTAATGACTAACAAAAACAAACCCTACTTCTGATGTCTGCGGCAGATTGAAGCTGAAAACAAAGGCAATGAACAGGATGAAGTTCAAAACTAGGATTACATCAACGGAAGCATTTCGAGCAGCCCAATAAAATAAGAGGCATTTGTGCATTACGAAAATGGTAATGTTATCAAACCCTAACCAAATTAATGTAACATTGTGATAGTAATGACTCTACGCAGTGCAAAGTCATCGAACAAGGTACAGATGCAAGGTAAAAGTGAATATTATACCTCGCTGATAAATACTGTTCAAGAAAAACATCCAAAAAGTATTGCGGGAAATAAATGGCGCAAAAAACGCCATTGTGACGTCAAATACTACCGTGGGGATCTGTAGTAATCAATGTGGCACAGAGTATACATTGTTAAACAAAGGCTTACTGTCATTGATCCACAAAGAAGGAAAAGTGCGGCTTATTCACGCAAATATCATCCTGCTACACTACTAGGAATAAAGCAAGTATAGGTACACATAGGTATTCCGTTAAAATATCATCCTAATACACTGCTAGGAATAAAGCAAGTATAGGTACACACAGGTACTCAGTTATCGTCTAATTTTCCCAAGCATAATGGAGGAAAATTGCCCCATTTTGTTGCACGATATCCATTACGCAAAGCGAAAACTTTCAAATGGGACCGTAAATGGTTTGATTAAATAATGACGCTAAATTGGGCCTAGCGTGATCACATTACGGTGTGAAACACTTAAAAGTTTCGGTTGTTGGACCATGCCCCGAGGCTATGTCACGCAATGTGACGCATTATCTCCACATCATCGTCACAAGACAAACACGAACACCCCGGGCTGGTACCAGGGGTCACACACAGGGGTCGGCACCAGAAATCACCAGAGGTCACCAGAGGTCACCAGAGGTCACCAGAGGTCACCAGGCAGCCGGTCACGACCAGGGTTTGAACCACAGCTGGTCACAACTCGGGCTGGCACCAGAGGTCAATAGCAAGCCATTTTCAGCCCGCGCCAGAGCACGCCAGATGGTGCAGGCACAACTCGGGTTCATTATACCTACTAGTGGTGCCAGTTTCAGAACATATTTGTCCATTGTCCGACCGATGTCCAAGATCAGGGTCAGCGGTCCGTCCGAAACTGTCCGAAAATCCTTGTTCGTCCGAAATTTGTCCCGAAGCAGAAAAAAAGTATTTGATATAGAATGCAAAACATCCAGTGTATTATTCCCAATAAATGCATAAATATAGACTTTTGTGTCAAATGACTGCTACAGTTCGGATACCCAAAAGCCTATCCATTTATAGGAAATAAACAATAGATATGCTTCATCATCGAGAGTATAAAGCAAATTAGCGATATCTAATATCTATTTGTACTCTTGTTGTATGTGCTTACAACTTGTTCCTGTTATTTTAATAGTGGTAACCTAGGATGCATAATATGCTTATTTATGTTGCGCCAATGTAGTAATGTAATTTGTAACTACTTGCAACAACAGTTTTGTTGAAGATGGTACAGAGAATATATCGAAATCGGTCCGAAAATGATCTTAACAAGAGTTATTTTAATTTTGATTTTGCTCACCATGAATTCGATTTTGAGAAGAGTCAGTAAAATAAAAGAGACGCATCCGAAAGCTAAAGGCCAAAGGGAAGGCTTTAATTAGAGCCATGCTGCGGTAACATTCAATCAGATTTGCTTGGATAGCAATTTGCTTCCAAACTTCACACACATTAGTGAAAAGTGCGGTAAATATCATACATTATTGATACTCTTTTGAAATACTGTCGAAATCATAATTAGGAATGTTTTGCAGTGGCGGATCCAGGATTTTCATTGAGGGGGGGGGCTGCAGGCCCTAGGGGGCGCCTCTTTTGGCACCTGATAGAGGGCGCCATGTATTTTCCGAAACAAAACGATTTTGTGGAGTTTTGGGGTTAAAACCAAAGTTACGTAAATTCGGAGATAGCCATTTTTGAAGACAATGGTCATTCCTTTCTTCTGGACCCTTTAAATTTGCGATAATACCTCCGAATTTGTACGATTTTCCAAACATTATATCGTTTGTACCACCAAATAAATGCCATGGACAACAAACAACGTCAGATATCCCAACGTACTACACCCATATAGATTACATTGGAGGATCTAGCCGTTGTTTTTTGGGAAGGGCCAAATCCAGTTGGGAATAATTTCCAAAATAGTTATTGAGCGCGGTGAAGGGATAGCAGCGCGTCAGCGAGAAGTTGTGGACGTGGGTGGGGTGGTAAGGAGAGCGTCATCAGCCCCATCTTCAACGTGTCACGCTACACAGGTGCGTTCGCCGATAATTTGTAAATGGTGAGTCAGTCGAAAATGACGAAAAACGCATTGTACTCCCTTACTTTCTGCGTGTATTTCAACCCTTTCAGGCATTTTACATGTTGTTTTCATGCTTAATTATATGTACAGTATTAAGCGTCGTAAAGAAGGGCGCGAAATATTACGTGTTTGCCTGATAAACCCCCAGAAGTATAGGCGTGTTGTAGAGGATAAGGTAGGCCTTGTAAAGGATAAAAGCCTTAAACTGTCTATTCATTCAATTCAGTGTAACGTCGAACCGAATACGATGACGATTGGCTCGTTATGGACGATGGTTACTGATGATGACGCGCGAAGCGCGTGAAAATTTTGATTTTAGGTCTTTTAAAAATGAAATTATAATATTGAAACCAGACCTGTGAAGCCGGGGGCGGATCCCAGGGGAGAGGCCACGGGGCCATGGCCTCAGCCCAAGGGTCTGAGACTTATGATTTGCTTCCCCCCAAAAAAAAACACAAAATAAACCAAAATAAAACGGTCGCGACAGAATTAAAATAATATCGTACAAATTGCGCTTTGGCCTTTGCAGCAGTCAAAAATCCTGGCTATCCACAGCCAAAACGGAAAAAAACGCGCCGCTTCGCGGCATGACATAAGTTTGCAAACTGCTTTATACAATTTGGAAAATAGGGAAAACGAATTACATTTAGTGCTGCCAAAGCTCTCCCTGCGGTATTATTGGCACGGGGACTTCATCAATATTAAACTTACTGGCCCGTTCATAAAGATTACTTCAAGCGGGCTACATGCCTAGCTAGTCTGCCGAGTTCCCAAAAAGGCCGACAGCGAACGAAATTATGTCGCGGAAATCCGGCACCAGAAAGCTGCTCCAGCGTGCCCAAATTCAAACTAGCTGCGACCGAAGAGCTAAATAGTACGGGACCAGACCAAGACCCCAAGTTCATCTCCAACTTAGGGACTCCTCCAGATCCCACAGGGACCATTATGTGCGTCTTTCTGCCCTCAATCTTGCTGTTTAAAACCATTATGCACTATTACCAGTATTGCTTACTAGGTTTGGTACAGATGATATAGGTTACAGCCCCTACAGCTATTTATTATTATTATTATTATTATTATTATTATATATACTGTGAGTGTTAACGCCACCGGCTCATCGTGATTTACTATACGAGCTATATGCGTATTACAAACATACATTCATTTTTCATATTTTTCATCTTCCGAAGCTGTTTTGCCAAACCTAGGGAAAAGGTGACCCGAGCTTGGCTCACATTTAGAGCTCTAGTTCCAATATGAAAATGTAGGTTTTTCACTACATATAAAAATTACAATTCACGCGCTTCGCGGACGTCACATCGGTAAGTAGCAATAGCCATCGTCATAACGAAGCCACCGTCATTGTCTTCGCTTCGACCTTAAAGGCTTGAATCGAATTAAGATAACATATGTTTTGAAGCCTTTTCTTCTACAAGGCCTTGATCCAAGGTTTTACAGGCGAACCAGGAAAAAAATCGCGTGAGGCGCCAACTAACTAAGTACCTATTATAATATGGAAATCCTTATTAAAAATGCTGTATAGGCTTAAATACACGCATAAAAATGGATATAATTGCTTTCGTCATTTCAGCCCACCCCCTCAAGGATTTTCGATGACGCCCCTGTGAGTTGCGTATTGAGATAAACGTTATTATTACTTTTGTGTGTATATGCTTACGGTAATATTCGCGTTCTTGGTGTATTTTTAGCGATATCTGTCCCGCGAAAAATGTGTTTTTTTTATCGAAAAAATCCCACGGAATGTTTTTCTTAGAAAAATTTTGTTTCCAAAAAGTGTCCATTTGTTAATCTCCGAATGCCAAAAATACGCGTTGACCTGCCGCAAATCCACGGCATAAAATTTTTATACTTTTTTGCCACAAAAGGTGCCCCCCACGGATATGAGAGTCTGCGGGCGATAAACCCAGGTTGCCGTCTGGACCCCCCAAAACCAACGGCTTGATCCCCCTGACCGTTAGTGGAGCAAGCCTAGGTAACTCCTTTTCCTGATTGCACATCTTGGGTGATGCAAGATATTGTCCCGGCGGGCCAAGCAATTACGCCAGGGGAGAACCTCTACCAGACACATATGCAATGCGCATTTCCACTTTTTCGAACTATTTGGATAAGCAAATGCGAAACCTGGTGTCATGCCGCGAAGCGGCGCGATTTTTTCAGTTTGGACTGTGAATAGCTGGATTTTTACTGCTTCAAAGGCAATTTTGATTATACATTTTCAATGGCCGACCGTTTGTCTAACCGTTTTTAGGGGGATGCGGGAAAATAATAATTTCAGGGGGCTTAGGGTGGCGTGGCGTGGCCCCTTTCGCCACCTGGATCCGCCCTGTCTATATCGATTTAATAGAGATATGATATGAAGTATAATTGATGCAGCATAAGGTACTGAAAGTTACCCTTCCATATATTGTATATAGTGTTTATTGTTCAAGTTATTGAGAAAATCCGTGAGAGGCAAATTCCCGCAGGGCGCGGGCTAACTATTGCTTTTTACAGCCACTGGAGGAACGCGCGGGGGGGGGGCATTACTTTGCATTACATGCCCCCAAATGGTCTTTGCCGGAAGGGGGGACTTGTTCCCCCTTGATTAATTATTGGCCACTGGCTTTTGAAGGCACCCCTTAATGAGTTGGGCGCCACTGTTTAATATTTGGATGAACCTTTTCGTGTGTAAGGTATGGCAATGCTGAGTTTCGGGCGCCCTTCCGAGTATGGGGGGGCTTTTTGGCTCNTGAAGTATAATTGATGCAGCATAAGGTACTGCAAGTTTCCCTTCGATATATTGTATATAGTGTTTATTGTTCAAGTTATTTAGAAAATGCGTGAGAGGCAAATTCCCCCCCCCCCGCAGAGCGCGGGCTAACTATCGCTTTTTACAGCCACTGGAGGAACGCGCGGGGGATGGGGGTGGCATACTTGAATTACATGCCCCCCAAATGGTCTTGCGGAAGGGGGACTTTCCCCCTGGATTAATTATTGGCCATGGCCATTGATCGTGAGGTGCGGCAAGTTTATGGAAAAATTGCAGTGTCGCGCAAAAATAGCTCATTATTGTAACACACCTAAACCTTTTTTTTACAATGCTCTGATTTAAGGGGCAACCCTCCATGGTTTTGAAGGCACCCCTTAATGAGTTTGGGGGCGCACTGTTTAGATTTGGGGTGAACCTTTTCGTGTGTAAGGGTGGAATTCCGAGTTTCGGGACGCCCTTCCGAGGTATGTTTTTTTGGGCATCGGGCCTCCCTTCCTGGAATTGGGAGCGCCTTCCTTGGGATTAGGGGCGGCTTTCATGGGTTTTTGGGCACCCTCTATGGTTTTTGTTTTGTGACACCCTTCTCAGATTTGGGCGCCCTCCTCAGATTTGGAGTGTCCATGCCTAATGGCGTTCGAGGGCACGCTTCCAAAGTAATTAGAGGACGCCCCCTTCCGAAGTTTTGGAAATTCATAATAGGGTTTTGGGCATTGGGGTGCACTTTGCAGGCATGTGGCTGACTCTCGCGGTAGTTTTGGGGCCGCTCTACATAGGGTTTAGCGGGCGCCCACTACGGGTTTGGTCGGCGGCCTTCTCCTCAGTTCATGGGTTAAGTTTGTGACTTGGGGGGGGGGGTTGGCCTCTATGGGTCTTGGGGGCGCCCGTTGCATAGGTTTTTGGGGCGCCCATCCATGGGTTTGGGGGCGCCCACCATGGGTTTGGAGGCGCCTCATTTAGTTGTTGGGGCGTCCTCCAGGGTTTGGGGGCGTCTCTATTTGAGTTTGGGGCGCCCTCCATGGGTTTGGGGGCGCCAACCCATGGGTTGGTGGCGCCCTCCATGTGGTTTTGAAAGGCGCCCTCCATGGGTTTGGAGACGCTCTCCATGGGTTTGGGGGCACCTGCGGCGCCCAGATTGCGCCTTCGGCGCAAAACTAGTGCCCCTGCGTCTTCGGCGCAGGGGCGCCAATTCCCATTGAGGGGGGCTGCCAGCCCCGCTGCCCCCCCTCTGGATCCGCCCTTGTGTCACATCACACACCAGACACCACTGTTAACGTTCAGTTCAGATATATGTATCATATTGCATCCCACGGTGTTGCTGAGATCAGCTGTGCGTCAGTCTTGTAATCTTGAGGTTTATCACTTAGTAACCTCTGGTCACTGCAAGCTTAGGACCACAATTTGCAATGTTGCAGTGAGGACTTGAGATTACCAGTTTTTGAACCGCAGATGCAGTCGTATGTTTTCAATCGTACAGTGTCAGATCGAAGGAAATAGATCCAGACCGTCCAATCGTTTTTTAGTTCGGTTTGTCTGCAGGGGTAGTAGCGCAGGATCACTTTCCATGAAACTGACATATCTCAGTCTTAATAATCAAATTGTGAATCAGCCACTATTCTGTTTGATACAAAGGCACTGAATATCTTATGACCTACTCCTGAGTCGTCCGTTTGTCCAGTAGTCGTGACAAGTACCACGTACCACGTGACACGTCTGTGACGAAAGCCGTGCATGTGCCAAATAATTCACAAACGGCATTGCCTGGTGCGTCACGGCCGAATCAAGTCGGCCGTGTATAGTGTGTTGGCGAAATTCGGAAATCCTCGGACTCCCTGGGAAATCCGCGAAATACCTAGGGTGTCCGCGACTCACAACTCTTGTGAATCCGCGGATTTACGATCGTGATTCCGCGGATTCACAAAAGTCTTCAGGCAGTCCGCGAATTGCCTGAAGAGTCGCTGGAGATCCGCGAATTGCCTGGGGAATCCGCGGATTATCGATTCATTCCAGTGATTCCGCGAATATCCTAGTTATTTCGCGGAAATACTGGAGTAAAGCTCGCATCAAGTCAGAATGTCAAGTATGCAAACAAATACGTCTAAGTCGACCAGAACGGTCATGCCCTGGAGCAGGGATTATCATGGATCGGGTGCACCCATCTCTCTCAATTCTTCCGATTGTCTGGGTTGGGTATGAATTTTTTGACTTTTCATAGATACTGGGCGGGCATGGGTATGACAAATATAGGTTAGCCAGCCAAATAAAGCAAGAACAACCTGTACGCTCTTTAAATGCTCTTTAACGTTCCGAAAAACCACCGTCATACCCCAAAAGTAAGTGAATGCATATATGTAGGCGTATGACGGTATGAACACTGATGTGACATTGAACAGGGGTGAGGGCTGGTTTCAATCTTTCCCTCATTTTTCGGCCAAAATGTCCCTCATTTTTCGGCCAAAATGTTGTGATTTTTTTTCTTTGTGATAAGAATGTTTGATAACAAATGGTTCACGAGGACGTGAAGTGACCAAATATGCATATAATTTTTTTTCACAGGGGGTTGAGTTTCTCTCAAGATGAGATCAAAGTTTCACTGCCTTCCACAACACACACACACACACACACACACACACACACACACACACACACACACACACACACACACACACACACACCGACACACAACAACAACATCTGCACTATACATCACGACACACACCCCAACACAGAAAACCCATCGAGCACAAACCCCACACATACACACACACACACACACACACACACACACACACACACACACACACACACACACACACACATGCTTCTGATTCCACATAAAGCACGGCGATATCATAATGAATTCCCCGCACCGAGCCGTTTAATGTAACCGTTACACCACAGCAATCCACAACCCACACTCCGCAGCTAATAATTACACAGTTCGCGGCTCGTGGTCGGTGCTAGGTTGCCCGGAACGACGCTGTGTTACAACATCGGCACGTCCTCGAGCCACGTCCACGTCACGTCATCGGCACGTCCTCGAGCCGTCAGGACCACGGACCCAGGCATTCCTCATTAATAAATTACTCAATGAGAGTAGGTACACGTCTGCTACGAGGCATGCAATGCACGTGGCAGAAGATTGCTTAGATCAAGATTAAATGGCTGCGATATGCATACTTCGCAATGCATACCTTTTGCCTGTACCTTGATGAATTGTTAACCTTCGCCCCACTGCAGTGGGGTGGGGGGTTGAACATACCCCCCCCTCCTGTTTTATCAAGATAACGAAAAACGGCGGCGCGTAGCGCCGCCAAATTTGGCATAACTAATCATTAATCCATTCCGCACATTTTACCAAATTCAAGCTTCGTATCGGATTAGGTCAGGTCACCAGGTCAGGTCAAGTGACCCCACCTACCAAAAAGTTTGCCGGTCCGTTTGCCGATTGCTACCACATAGTTTCTATTACGATCGACTAATCAAAACTTTGGTAGGATTACATCAAGTCATCAGTATCTAACAAACATGTGTATTTCGTGAAGTTTGAATATCGGTACCTGAGGCTGGGGTCAATTTGTGACCTTCCAATGTCTTGTAAGTCAATGGAGATAATAATCTGCAGAATGTCTTTCTTTTTCGACGATATCAGTCCATATTTCCTTCTGGACAATGTTATAATAGGATATTAAATGTAGTGATCCAAGTGCAGGTTTTTGGTCCCTTCTTGGAGGGGTGCGGGATTTTCCCAGTCCTTTCAACGTAGGGTCCCATCTGAGGGTGCATACCCCCGAGGTCAATCCAGGTCAACCTCTTTTTTTGCGTCCATAACATCTAAACATAATGAAAATAAGAGCAAGCTGTCGAGAGCTCTTTCCCCAGGGTGTGTGTCTCGTCAAGAACACATCTCCTGATATGCAAAATGACCTACTTGGGTCACCACTTGACCTTGACCTGAGGTCATAAGTTGACCTAACATGATCAAATTTGACATATTTCAAAGCGCCTTGACGAGACAAACGCGATGGCGTAAACAGTATCGCGTTATCTTTATTAGATAATAAGTTATTTTCGAAAGTGGTTTTTGCCAAAAATCGGCATTTTGACTTAAATGACCTTTAGAGCCTATTGACTATTGACTATTGACTACTATTGACCTGAGGTCAATTTTGAGAATTTATTAGCGATTGCATATTTCAATGGCTAGCGTTTTTTTACGTTTGTTTCTACATAACATAGTTTCCGAGATATTTGGGGGTTTCTGGAGCGATGTTCTAAAAATGGAAAATTTGACCTTTCGATGACCTCTGGTGACCTGATTTTTGAAGTGAGCGAAGAAAAACGTCTGAAATAGTTTCGAAATGATTTTTGAATAACGGTTCGAAGATGAAGGCTTTGTTTTTTATCGTGCTATAGCGACGCCGAGTTAGATGGGGTGTTCAACACCCCTCCCCCCAGTCGGGCGAAGGAAATGCAGAGGCCCAGTGCGGCGTGGGTTAATGAAAATGCCCAGACCTGTCTTTGTTCCGTATAGTTCCACGTCAAAACTTCTAATGCAAAACTTCCAACGTCAAAACTTCCAAGCCAAAAACTTCCATAGGCAAAACTTCTATGCGTCAAAACTTACAATGCCAAAACTTCCAGAAGACAAAATTTATAAAGGAAAAACTTCCAATGCAAAAACTTTTACGCGACAAAACTTCTAAAGCAAAAACTTCCAAGCGACAATACTTCAACAGTCAAAACTTCTAACGAAAAACTTCCAAGCGTCAAAACTTCTAATGCCAGAACTTCCCAAGCAAAAACTTCCAAGAGTCAAAACTTCTAAAGAAAAAACTTCCAAGCGTCAAAACTTATAATGATAAAACTTCCAAGCGTCAAAACTGCTAATGGAAAACTTCCAAACGCCAAAACTTCTAAAACAAAAACTTACAAATACAACTTTTAATGAAAAACTTACAAGCGTCAACACTTATAAAATACAAACTTTCAAGTAAAAAAAAAATAACCTAGCCACACCTAACGACACCTAACCTAACCTAACCTAACCCGCGCACTGCATGAGGGGGTCCGCGCCGAACACGAACTGCTGGAGGTAATTTTCCCCCTGAAATTTCGAAAGCTACGCTACGTAGCGACAAGCAGAAAAGTTAATTAGATAGCTCGAGACAAGCTCTATCGAAATCATATTTTATTTTCTTAGGTCAGGTCAAAATTGAGATTACCAGAGGTCATCAGAAGTCAAATTTTCCGGTTTTAGGACTTTGCTCCAGAAGCTCCCAAATATCTCGGAAACTAGGATAGCTAGCAACCGACGAAAAAAGTAATCAAAATCTTCTGAAAAGGACATCGCTTAAAGGTCCTCAGATTTTAGATCAAGTGAATAGTTAAGGCTCCAGAATATCAAAGGTAAAAAATGTTATGTTTGGTAAAGCTGTTTTCGTGAATAGCATTTCACATAACAAAGATAGAGATATAATTTTGACACCATCGTGCTTGTTTCGTCAAGGCACTTTGAACCATATTAATGGTGACCTGTTAAGGTCAACTTAAAAATATGACCTCAGGTCAAGGTCATTTGGTGGCCCAGGTACGTCATGTTGCATATATGGCAACGCTTCGGCTCGACGAGACAAACATGTTGTCATCCGATCGTCTCTATCTTTATGATATCAATAGTTATTAGCATAACCATGCGTGGATGACGCTCAGAAACCTTGGGTGCAGAGATCACTGAGTCAACAACTGCACCTGGGTCTCAATATGAGCTAAAATAACATGATTCGGAAAGAATGCCTGATCCAATGCGAAGTATCTGAAAAGGAAGCAATTGTATATTTTCCCGTTCACTTATAATGGGAGGTCAGGAAATTGACTTGACCTTCGGTCACCGGTAGGAAAAATCCGAGATCAACGAATTGGTATTGTTAACCTTATCAACTTCTGCAAGATTCAAATCTTTCGGGAAAAGACTGTGGCGTTGGCACGACCACAAACGTTTTTGGAGGAAAGGTCACTTGACGTGACCCTCTGACCTGACATGTGATGATACGAAGTCCCATTTTTATAAATTGTTAGTAATTGATACCCAAACAGATGTACTAAATTTGACGGCGCTGCGCGATGCCGTTTTTCCACTACGCCTGAAACCCTGAGAGGGAGGAAATTCACCCTGCAGTGCGTGGGCTAACCTTTTGGGATAGTAAGTTATTTCATTGGAAGTTTTGACGCGATTTTTTTTTTTTGCTTTTGAAGTTTTGACGGTTAGAAGTTTTGACGGTTGGAAGTTTTGACGGTTGGAAGTTTTGACGGTTGGAAGTTTTGACGGTTGGAAGTTTTGACGCTTGGAAGTTTTGCCATTAGAAGTTTTGAAGCTAAGAAGTTTTAGGATTGGAAGTTATTTTATCAGAAGTTTTGGCGCTTGGAAAGTTTTCCATTAGAAGTTGTTGACGCTTGGAAGTTTTTAATTAGTTCTTCATTAGAAGTTTTGACGCTTGGAAGTTTTTTCAGGAGAAGTTTTGACGCTTGGAAAGTTTTTTCATTTGAAGTTGTTGACAGATAGGAAGTTTTTTCATTATAAATTTTGACGGTTGGAAGTTCTTACGCTTTTAAGTTTTTCCATTAGAAGTTTTGACGCTTAGAAGTTTTTGCAATGGAAGTTATTTCATTGGAAGTTTTGTCGCGAAGAAGTTTTTGCTTTGGAAGTTTTGACGGTTGGAAGTTTTGTCGCTTGGAAGTTTTGTCATTTGAAGTTTTGTCGCTTAGAAGTTTTGGTATTGGAAGTAATTTCATTGGAAGTTTTGTCGTGAAGAAGTTTTGGCTTTGGAAGTTTTGACGTTGGGCAGTTTTGTCGTTCAGAAGTACTTCCTTTGGAAGTTTTGACGCGAAGAAGTTTTTTCATGATAAGTTTTTCCATTGGCACTTTTGACGCGTGTAAATTTTGACTAGGAAGTTCTGTCGTTAGAAGTAATTCCTTAGAAGTTTTGTCGGCACACCGTTCCGTAAGCGCTGCCATTGGTGTCATTTTCTATGGGCCTGGTCATAGGGCCAGAGCCCTACCAATAATGTCACATTTTAACATTAGGCCTATTGCGTTGCATGGGAGGAATGACATTTGAATCTCTTAAGTTAGCATTCGGGACCTTCCAATCATTTTCAGAAAATGACGCCCCCGTGCACTGAGGACCCCGTCAGGCCACAGTCCATACTGAATAACTCGGCCCACTACCCCAGGCTGCACCGTACTACACGGTGTGGGGTGAACCCCGTCAGGCCACAGTCCATACCGAATAACTCGCCACTACCCCAGGCTGCACCGTACTACACGGTGTGGGGTGAACCCCGGCAGGCTACAGTCAATACTGAATAACTCGCCACTACCCCAGGCTGCACCGTACTACACGGTGTGGGATGAACACCGGCAGACTTCTCTCTACTTAGTAGACCTAGTAGGTACCTTCTAGACCTACTAAGTAGTATTACTTAGTGACGTGTAGATCGGGGCAGCGCGCACTCCTTAACCCGCGCACTGCAGAGGGTTCGCGCCGAACACGAACTGCAGGGGAGTTGATTTCCGCCCCCCGTGAGATCTCCAAAACTAAGCGCAACGGAGGCGACAGCAGGAAAACGATTGTGATAAGTATCAGGCAAGCTCCCTTATCGAAAGTATACGTTCAGTATTTTCTTCGGATTCAGGTCCAAATTGAGGTCACCAGTGGTCACCAAAGGTCAGATTTTCCGGTTTTAGGACTCTTTTCCAGAAAAACCCGATTATCTCGGACTATGATATGCTTAGGAGGCAAACTGTTAGGAGAGACCAATCGATAGGCTATTGAAATTGCACATCGTCACCCACGGTCCTCAAATTGAGATCAGATCAACTAGATTAGGCTCCAAGGTCATGAAAGGTTCAAAAATACTGTTTTTAGCAAAAAACAGTTTAGTTCATGTGAATAGCATGTCACAAGAAAGATAGGGAAAACATGTTTGACAGCCATGTTGTTTGTCTCATTGGTGCGCTTTGAAACTTTATTGAGGGTGACCCTTGTAAAGGGTCAACTTAAAAATTTGACCTTCAGGTCAAGGGTCATTTGGTGACCCAGGTAGGCTCGGTTTGCATATGGCCGGCAACGCGGACCAACGAGACGACACATTGGTTTAAACTAATTCGTCTCTATCTTTGTTCTATTCAAGAGTTCATTAGCAAATCATTGCTTGGATCACTCGATGACCTCAGATGACCTTGTAGAAATTACTAAGCAACAATTGCACCATTGATCATTAGAATGAGGTAAAATATCATGATTCTGAAGAATAGGTGATCCTATGCATTTTTATGGAAAGGGAAGCTTTGTTTATTTTCCCATTCAACTATAAGGTCTCGCGAGGTCAGAAACATTGACCTACCTTTTGGTCACGATACGAAAAATCCGAGATAGATAGAGATTTGTAGTACTGATATTTCGGTATGAAATCCTGCAAGTTTTCAAAACTTTTTGGAAAAAAAAGACTGTTGGCTTTGCACGAACGCAAACATTTTGAAGTGAGGTCACTTGACATTAGACTTGTGGACCTTGGACCTGAGATGACCTATAAGTCAAAACTTTTCCAAAGTGTGGGTAATTGATGCCCCAACAGGTGTACGAAATTTGGCGGCGCTGCGCGCCGCCGTTTTTCCGTTGCTCCTGAAAAACCTGAGGGGGGCGGAAATCAACCCCCCTGCATTGCGCGGGTTAACCCTTGCCCGGGTACGGGGTAGATGCCACCCCTCGTTTTTTCCTAAATAACTCACGTATTTTGTGACAGATCACCATGAAACGTTAAGTACCCTACTTTTGAACGATTTGACACATATTCTAAAAATTTAGAATTTTCAACTTTCATAACCCGTGACCTGTGCCCTATTTTTCAAGGTCATGTCAGGCGAAACTGGCGTCCCGTAGTATAGATCCTTGTTACATGTGCAGTTTCCGAGTATTTGACATTCAGGAGCAAATGCAAAGGAGTTTTCAGGTGACAGGTGTGTCTTCTGCTGAGATTGTGATCTCGACTGACCATTTATGAGGTCAACTGAGGCTACTGACCTCTGATGACCTCCGATGATTTTTTTGGCTTCTGGCCGCTTTTAGAACAGTTTTTTGTCGCTGATTTCAAATATTGAAGCCATTTGCCACAATAATATGTTTCACTGGGGTCATGCGCTTCCAAAGGCCAATCGAGGTCACTGACCTCAAATGACCTGACATGACCTTTTTATAATTTCACAGTTGTTAATGTCATTTTGTGACGCTGATTTCAAATTTGGCGTGTATTAAGCATGCCAAGATGTTCCTTAACCATTTTGGCTCGATCAGTATTCAATTTTCACACATTTACAGTTTGTGACATTTTGGTGTTTGACATGACCTCAGAGGTCACCTATTGACCCAGGACCTTAAACTCATATGTCAATGGCTTCCTCTTGTCAAAAACAGCACGCTCGTTTTTTGATCGAAGCTCTAGCTATATTATAGGCGAAACGCCAAGGGGGTCGTACCCCCCCTCCCTCCCCTCCCCTACCCGGACACGAAGTGAATTTGCCCTACCCGAGTGAGGGATAACCTTCACCATGCCAGGGGCGTTTAGACGTCCTCTCTAATGTTTTTCGGAGATGACGGAAGCAAATGAGTCATCTTGGGTCACCTCAGGTCATATCACCTGGCCAGGTCACGTGACCCAATCTCCGAAAACGCTCGCAGTCTTACCTCAACCACAGTTTTCGGCCGATCGTTTTCATGCTTCCAGGATTTCATAAGGTCATAGGTACCTACATGGTACCTACAATTCGAATGACTTAAATTGTGTATATTAGTGATCTTAGGTCAAGTCAATTTCGTGACCTCCCCATTATAAGTAAAAGAGAAAATAATCGAATGCTTCCATTTCCGAAGATATGCATGATATCAGTCCAATTCCATCTGGATCATGTTATCATTGGCCATTATTGATGATCCATATGCATTTTTGTTTAGTGACCCCTACAGGGTCAACCGAAGTCGTCTTAGGTCACCAACACTTCTTTGGCAATAACTATCGACAGGGTAAAGATAAGGAAGTGAAACCAGTTACCAATGTGCTTGCATCATCGAGACACGTCTCCCAATATGCAACATCACCTACTTGGGTCACCAATTGGCCTTGAACTGAGGACAAACTTCCAAGTTGACGGAAACTGATCAAATGGTAAGAACTGTTACAAGTGTTATTTACAAAAAGCTGTTTTGCCAAAAGATATCCCTTTTCACCTTTGATGACCTCTGGATTCTGACCTACTGACCTGAGCTAAAATGTGAGGACACCTATAGCAATTGCTAATTTCAAGAGCGTTCTTTTTTGTTCCTAGCTATCAGAGTCCACTAGATATTTGTGGGTTTCTGAAGTGAAGCCCTGAAACTGAACAAATCTGACCTTTGATGATCTATGTTGACCAAAATATATGACCGAAATAGTTGCACAATTATTTTTGACTAGCTTTCAAATGGTGATTTAGTTTGTGTTCAGGCGAGATTGGATTAATATCGCCGATGAAAGAAACCGTTAACGCATTCTTATATTAACAAAAATAGATAACAGGAGACCTGGTCTCCTGTTATCTATGTAACAATAAAAATGAACCTACAACCATCGGAAAAACAATTTAAGGATAACAAAGATGTAATTAAAGTGATTCAGATTTGACGTTTTGCCCCAACACCGAGACAAAAAATCCTCCTGGCTTTCCGTACATTTCTGGTTGATGTTAATCGACCCATTCGTAATTAAATGTTTGAACAAATACACGTTGTTTTGTGATGGATGACTTAATCAATTTTAGACATGATTGCACTTTCATCTGTTTTTAGAGACTTTAACTAATTTTACTTCAGTTACCTATATGTTTAATTTAATTTGACTTAATATGTGCCAATACCAGACAACCAAGTGCCGTATTACCCCACACCAGCCATTTTATTACGGTCCAATCCTGTTTTGAGCATGGCTATTAAAGGCACTCAGGATTATGTGTAAGCAAAAAAAAACAATAATAGCCGTTTTCACGATGGACTATTTTGCGCGAAATGTGTGGATTTTTTATGTTTTAAAATGTTTTAGTATGCAAGCTTTAGTATGCTTATCCATTCCTTAACTACACAACTTTTGCAAGCGATTTTTGTCTTAAAATGTCTCTCATAATTTTGTAAAATCTTGGTAAGAATATAGTATGTTAGAAAATTGCAGTTTGGTGGTAATTAGCAAGATAATTATATATAGGTTAGTTGTGTTGCCAAATCATCACCTACTGGAACTTTTCAGAAGATTCCGAAACATTAATATCTCGGGCACGATATTGGTCGCTCAACGGACTGCCCCCCCCCCTTCCTCTTAACTCATAATGGACTCGCCCAGAAATGGCCAGCGAATCGCTTCTAGCGCATCATTGTGTCATTCGAAGACAGACCTGTAATCCATGTCGCTACCAGATTGAGTAACTAGTATGGCGGCATGCTTAACAGAACGAATGGACTCTAGACGCATATGTTCTTTAGAAACGGCCAATTTTGTGTCATTATCTTGTAATGAGCTCATTTTATGTTTCCATAACTCTTGAATAATGATAATATCGCCTAAGTCAGTAATCTATTTCTTGGAATATAGCATATACTAAAACTTGTATACAAAAACATTTTAAAACATTAAAAAATACAATATCTTAAAATGTTTCAAAATATTTTAATGTACAAGTTTTAGTATACTTATCCATTCCCTAGCCACAAAAATTTTGCACGCGATTTTTGTCTTGAAATGTCCTTCATAATTTTGTAATATGCTGGTAAGAATATGGTATGTTACAAAATTGCGGTTTAGTGGTAATTAGCAAGATAATTTTGTATAGGTTAGTTGTGATGGCAGATCTCCACCTACTGAAACTTTCAAAAGATTCCAAAATATTAATGTCCCGGGCACGCTATTGGTCGCTCAACAGACTGACCTCCCCTTTGACTCATAATGGACTCGCCTATCAAAGGCCAGCAAAGCGTGTTTCCTGGAATAAATCATATACTAAAACCTGCATAATACAACATTTTAAAGACATCTTAAAATGTTTTAAAACATTTCGCGCAAAATAATCCATCGTGAAAACGGCTATTATGTGAATGATAATAGGCAAAAACTTACACATCGATAACTATTATATTCCTGTTATTTCCAACACTCTAAACGCTCAAATTTTCATTGATGGATGACAAAAAAGTTGTTGCACAGAGTTGACGTCACCGAACGTGAATGTTGAACCGAGAACGCCGTCGCCAGTTTATTTTTGCGTCACTTCTGAGATGACGCTGTCGTCTTTGCTCAATTTGTTTTGCAAATTCAAGATATTGAAATCAGGCGAACTACCCTGGCGGTGTGCCTTGCCCTGGCGGTGTCTACACTACCCCCATTACCCCCCCCCCCCCTTCCTCCTCCCTGCAGGAGTGCGCCACGGTGTGCGGGCAGCTGGGCGTGGCTTACTCAGCCATAGAGACAATGAACCTCGACCTGGGCACTCTGGCCTGTCTGTGCGGTCCGGAGGAGGAGTTCGAGACGGTCACCACCAGCTCCACGGAGTGCACTGCCTGTCAGGACGCCTCGTGCGGCGGCGTGGACGGCATCGTCTACGTGACGCCGGCCGCCGAAGACCTAGCCGAGCTGACAATGACGGTAGCACCCGAGGGCACAGTGGAGGTCGGCGCCCCTGTCACCATCACAGGTGAGCACCGGTGACGGTGTTATTGAAGCATTGTGAAGCACGATGTTAACCCTCGCCTTACGTGGTGGCCTGACAGCTTATTTTAATATTTTTAAGCTGTCAGCCTGACAGTTTTTGTAATATTTTTACACATGAAGTGCATCTTTCTGAAATTTTCAGTAGCTGAGTTTACAACAATTTTCCGTATCCTGTGAAAATTTCATCAATATTGTTAGATAATTTTTGGAGATAATGACGTTTTGATGACGTCATGTTCGTAAAAAAGCGTTAAATATTGGAAAAATAATAGAAAATAGAGTTATAAAGCAAATAAAAAACGAAGGTTATGAAGGACGTAAAATGTTATTTTCTTTCAAATGGCAATTTCAAAACTTAATTTTGGGGGGTTTTTAACCCTAAAAAAGTTAAAAATGGGGGAAAATCCCACAAAATCAAATTTTTCAAAGATAACTTTAAAAAAGTTATATGTGAGAGAAATGATTTTGGACCATACCAAAACCGAATTTAAAAGCAATAGCCGTTTTCACGATGGATTATTTTGCGCGAAATGCTTAAAACATTTTAAAATGTTTTAAAATGTTTTAGTAGTAGCCGTTTTCACGATAGACTAATTTGAGAGAAATATTTAAACCCTCGCCATACGGTCCCGTAGGGCGAGTTTTGTTTTCAAATTAGTCCATCGTGAAAGCGGCTACTACTAAAACATATTAAAACATTTTAAAATTTTAGAACATTGCGCAAAATAATAAATAGTGAACACGGCTAACATCTCGATTTTGGACTGAGTGATGGCTTCCTAAGTGTAAGAAACTTATGACGTATTTTGTACTTAACTTTTTTGACTTCATTGACCAAATACGAACAAATAATTACTTATTTTATTCAGGATCAAAAACTGGTCTGGGAACATGCATTTTTATTGACATTTAAAACTTTCTAGTTTTGAGGTCTTCTGACAGTTTTTCCGGACGTGATCGAGTCGAGGATGTTTATGCTAATCGCCCATAACAATTTTCATCTATGGTGACGACTTCCGTTCCTAGAAGTTCATTAACTGAACCCAGACCTCAAAATTGATATATGTTCAGATAGCTAATTCAACGACCAACATTTTGACGTTTACCAAATCATTTTATATTCATAGCTTGAATAATTACGACGGTTAGAGCAAAACCACCATTTTTGAATGTGGTCGATTTTAGGTCATTCGCTTGACCTGGAAGGTCACCCGTTGACCTGAAACCAGAAAATGATACATCTTTAGATTCCTTACATGACCGGCAACATGCTGTTTTTTAGGGCGTTGCTCTATCTTGCTTGGTTGGGGAGTTAACAGGAGGGCCTGTCAGACCCCCGCCCCTCATACGTCGAAGGTGAGAAGGTGAGGTGAGAAAAAGAAACGTAAGGCGAAGGTTAACCCTATTCCTTTCGGGCGGCCAGAATTACGTTAACCTGTGGGGGGCAGATTCTGCCCCCCCCCCCCAGATATCTGGAGAACTGCTCGGCCGATTTCGACTTGACAAACACCATTTGATTCGTCGGGACAAAATCTTTCTTTTTTTAATGGGGGCCAGGGGGAAAAACGGAAATTTGGGATGTTTTTTTGAAATGTCAATGTGGCCATATGATTTGACCGATGCCCATGCAAAAGCGTTTTTGAGCCTTCAATGTCATGGTCTTCAATGTATGAAAGGGACAAGTACGAAAATGAAAAATCATAGGCGTACTCAGGGATGAAAATGGGGGATTTTTTATAAACAAATATGTGCTGTTCGTGAGTGTTTGGGACGATAGGAACTTAACATGTGGGCCTTGTTGCTGTATTTTTTTAATGTTATATATTGCTCATAGGCGGATTCAGATAAACAACGTGGGCGCACCATGTGCGGAACTCCTTTTATCATCTTACTTATTTGAAGTTGGACCTAAATTGACGAAAGATATCGCCTCCCATTTTATGTACATGAGTGCGCCTCTACCCTAAAATATGTATAATCCAGTTATGTATGATGTAGGTATATTGCAGTGACTTAGTTTCTGACGCTTTTATTCCACCGCAAACTACGAAGGAAGCATGCGCCGCACAACCGCATTCGTAACGGCCTTCCCAAAACATGACCCTGGAGCCGCCTCTGCTTTGACGATTTTTCAAAATTTTGACAGAACACGTGTCATTTATATTTAGGAAAAGTCTAAAAGTTTCAAGAAGATGGACGTAACGGTTCAGACGCGGCGGTCGGAAAATTACCGGGTGGCAGAATCTGCCCCCGCAAGAAATAGGGTTAAAACACCAAGGGAAGGATGCTGGCACAGTCGAAACAGTATCATTTTTGCATAACTTTGCACTTTTCCAAACGTCAAGTTACGGTAACAGCCGATCGATTCATTTAAACAGGGTAATTCTCTACCTCGGAAGGGCTTAGTTGCGCCGAATGCCTTCGAAACAACGGACTGTCCTCAGCCTCGTCCCTCCATTTATATCAAACGCAGTGATTTGCGTGGGGACTGAGGAGCTACTCAAAGTCGGCACACCCGTAGCGTTGGTAATATGCAAAGTTTACAGCTCATTTTCGGCCCTCCACCGCGCTCGTTAGTGCGATAGGAGCAATCCGCACTCCGCAGCAATGCCGCTTAGCAGTTAACCGACAATGTGCATACATTAGTGGTACATTAGTAATCTACACGAACAACCAGGCCAGTGGTATTGATTTTAATGAGACTTTTATAATTGCTTTACGCTGGCCACAGCGACACAAGCACACAAGGTATATTATCGGAAAGCTCTCTGGGTGAGATTTTTACTTCATGATACACACTGCGCTTGCTGTGGCTGTATATCGTGCATGGTACTATTGGTTCCCAAATAAGCGTCCCGCTGGGATGAAGGACACAACAGTTAAAGGAAATTGTCGTCTTAGGAAAAGTATGTGGGAATGATGGAGATGAGTGTCACTTATCTGGGCTACCAATCTCCTTCATTGCACACACTTTTCCCAAAGCGGTATATTCCCTTTAACTGCTGTGTCCTCCATCCCGGCGGGACGCTTATTTTGGAACCAATAGTACATACATTCTACACCACTGATGGAGGAGCCCGACCACCTGACCTGACATGCGAGAGTCACTGGGTCCGCTAGGCTAACTTGAACTGAGACCATAATTTCGACGATAACTTTTGAATGCATCAAACGGCGTCAGCGAATTTCTCGCAAAGGACATTTCTGACCCTGCGCTAATTCGTATTATCATATGTCTCAGTATCTTTTTAGCGTTAGCGCGAGCGTGTGTTAAAAGGGTTTCAGCTCACAGAAAATCAATGTTAAGTCAATTGGTTAAAGCTTTCGGCCCGCCGGGCATTTACATTTTACCAAGCTTTGTTTACGTGTTTTTCCAAACGGAAGAAGACATATGATAAAATAAATATCACACTTTAGCCGATATAGTTTCTTTAGAACCTCGGTCGATGTAGGATTTTCCACTCTCGACCTTCGGTCTCGGGCGGAAAATCCAGCAACGACCTCGGTCCTAAATAAATTATTGTATCGGCCCCATGTGGTATTCTTAAGTTTGGTTAGCGTTAAACTAAAGTTGATAACACTTTCCATTCACTTGCAATGTTAAAGATGATGCAAGCTCGGATAGCAGCTAACGCCTGGTCGCTCTGTAGTCCCGCCATTGACTCCACCCACCATTAGCACCCGACCGGTCACGGGTCGGACAGCGCCGGTTCAAGGTCAGCCCGGGCGGAGCTTAGTTGTGCCTCCACCCATTCACTCTGCGCGAGTTTCAACATTCTCAGTAAATGACGAGATATCGCGTGTAGAGCTAAAGTAAACTGGTATTTTGTGGTTTAAGAGGAGGAAGTACCGGTACGGTGGAATTGGGTAGTCTATATAGTAAGACACAATGTTAGACGGGAAAGATATCCTTATTTAAATGGTGAGAGGGCAAGAGACGGCTATATTGGTTTCTTCATTTGGAGGGCTGGGGGGGGGGGGGGGGCGGGGGGGGCGGTCCAAGTCCGTGGAGAAAGGCGCCCCGCAGGCGTCTTCAATTTCGTTGCATTTAAATGACCTCAATATACAAACTGCTTCAGGTTCTATATATATACTATATATATAATATATATATATTATATAATATAATATAATATATATATTATATATATATATATATATATTATATATATATAAATATATATATATATATCATATATATATATATACTGCTGGAAATATTGTTCATCGCCAGTAAGTTCCTTCAAAAGTTAATACCGAAAATACGGGTCCCAAGCGGTGCTGCTGTTCACAGTATCATCACGTTATTTGTTGAAGCCATTGACACAAACGAGCTAGGAAGCACGCTATGGACACTGACGTAAGTTTTCTCAGTGACATCTAATTAAAGACACTTGGCCATCCGGCGCCGCGCGGACTCCGCGGTATCGCTACGATTTCCGCTCGTTTTCAGTGATATTCGGTATCCGCGCCGGCCGCGCGAAACAATTAGAAACGGCGTGTTTTTTACTGGTATCAGTAGCAGAGCCCTGACTGAGTTGTGTGACCTAACCTGAGCTGATATCCGCTGCAGCCACCACCGATGTCACCGATGTGAAATTCACCGTACAAGTCGGGGACCAGTCGCCTTCGATCGGCATCAACGGAACCAACACTNTCGCCCTCGATCGGCATCAACGGAACCAACACTAATGGTGAGACCTGACCTAAAAATTAACAACATTTCTCCACCTCTCTTGCTCTTTGTATTGCTATTGCTCTTGCCTTTTCTCTTGGTCTTGCTCTCTCTCTCCCGCTGTCTGATGCTTATGTTCACTCCCCCTTCTCCATCTTCTTCTCTTATACAGTCTTTCTCACCTCCTCATCGTCGCTTTCTCTGCTTCTGCCCTGTTTCACTGTTTTATCCTTAGTGCTGTTCCACATTAATTGGGAAGAGCTGAGGAAAGAGTAAGGAAGGAAATCTGCAGGGGTAATGAGCACGCCAGTGAGGAAAACAAACCTCGAAGGAATGGAACGGCAGTAAGCCGGTTCCACTGCCGATACGTGCATTATGCCTCCTCCTGCCTATTTTTTAAAGTGTGACAGTCAGCATTCCTTGCCGGTAAGCTGCCGCTCCGGATAGGGGACCGGTATGTGACACCCGTCCCGCGTGCCACCGTTTTCAGCCGTCACTGTCACTGTCGTCACTGGCGGAGCGTCACTGTCGCAGGACGTCGCCTACTTTGCGCCGGGCACCTTCACCCTGGTGGTGATGGCGCAGAAACACGGTGGCAGCGCTCTGCTCGCCCGTCAGGTCACCGTGAACGTGACGAAGGCGGCTACGCTGCTGGAGGCCCGCTGTCCGCCCGTGGAGGAGCCCAATGTGCCCTACTACTGCGGAGCCGTGGTCGCCGGCAATGGTGCAGAGGTCAGCAGTCGGCCGCCCGCCATAGACGGCATTTATGTAGTGCATGTTCTAGCATTTAAAAAATGCATTTCTCTTGAGCAACAACAATATTTTTGACGCTTTTTATCGAAAGGCATCTTTTAGTTCATTGGGATCTTGTTTTCGTCTTTTATTGTATACATTAAGATATTAAATACGTTTTGGGGGGATATGCACTATGCAGCGCGAAAATCGTATTCTCACGAACTGATCACGAAGTGAATGACCGGTGACTTCAGGTGACAGCTACATTCAGCGATGGCGCGGAGACTACTCTCCAAGTCCCCAGCATGCCTGTCACTCTACGCGGCGCGACACCACCACAGGTAAGGCCAGCATTTCTGCTTAGCAATCTGTTTAGCAAACTGCTTAGCAATATTCTTAGCACTCTACTCTTATAAATCTGCTTTGCAATCTGCTTAGCAATCTGCTTAGCAATCTGCTTAGCAATCTGCTTAGCAATCTGCTTAGCAATCTGCTTAGCAATCTGCTTAGCAATCTGCTTAGCAATCTGCTTAGCAATCTACTTAGCAATCTGCTTAGCAATCTGCTTAGCAATCTGCTTAGCAATCTGCTTAGCAATCTGCTTAGCAATCTAATTAGCAATCTGCTTAGCAATCCTGCTTAGTAATATGTTGGGGCATCTATATTACAATAAGTTACGAATAAATATTTCCTTTCACTTGGCCGAGGAAAGAGATTGTGCAATGTGCAGTGTAAGGGACAGCAAATACTATACCTAAACCAGGGGTGTAGTTTCCAATTGAGTTGGGGGGGGGGCTTAAGTCCCCCCTCTTAACTTGACTTCATTTCCTCCAACTTGACGAGGAAGTGGGTCAAATCCGGGTAAAAATCTGTATTTTGATATCTTGATTTTGGTGTGTATTTGGCGATTTTTTTTCCAGCTCATGCCCCCTCCCAGCTTTTCTGGAGAAGCTAAGCCCCTGCTATAAACGTGCACTTCTTAGGGCTTCCCGACTTTAGCAAGTTGATCGTATGATTTTTTAACCTTGAAATGAAATGACAGGACAAGACAAGAAAGGCAGGACACTGGACAGGCAGGACAGGCAGGACAGGACTAGTAACAAATATTAGTATTCAGCGGGACTCTTATGGTTTGAATGAAGCGCAACAAACCGTATCTATATCAACGAGCACTGAGTTAAAAAATGTATATAAATATTGTTGCGTAACAGTAAGTAATAACAAGGAAATATCATAGATAACAGGACGACTTTAAATTTGGGTCACTTCATATCTATGCAAGTATAGGTATAACAAAGCCGGGTTTTATATAAATATTGTTTATCCTGTTCATCCTGGCACCCAGTCATAATGTCAAATAGCGATACTGTTCCATTAGTGAGTCATAAAGACATAAAGACATAAAAGAAGAGTGCAACAAAGAGCCTCCAGGGCCCATACGAGGTTGCACATATCCCCCCCCCAACCCCCCAGTCTCACCCTCCTGCCACCCCACCTACCTAAAACAAGTCTAAATCCCACGAAGTAGCTTATGAACTAATCCCTTTCTCTGCTATAGTATTTATCTAATCTAAATTTTGAAAGGGCAAGCTGACACTTGCAGTTAGCGACATCCCCCGGTAGTCTTATTCCAATGTACTACCACCCTTCTGCTGAAATGACTGACGTAGCCTAGCTTCTTACTTTGTTTCATTACGAGTTCTATGCCTGGAGACCTCTACTACGATTTTCCCTCTACTGAATCAAACATTCCCTTTAATATCAAGAATGCTGACCATCACAAATTTGAATACTTCATAAGAATCTCCTCTTTAGCCTATCTACTATCTAGTGATAACATACCCAATTTCTTTTAATCTTCTCATAGTGGCATACTATTAAAGACAAAATTACATTATTTTTGATTGCCCTTCTGAACCTCTTTTCTAACAACCACAATCTTTCTTCATATGATTGGGGACCAGGCTTGCCACGCAATACTCTAGATGTGGTTCTAACCATATGCACAATACAGTTTGTAGTACCTCTTCACTTTTGAGGTAACATTTTTCTGTTAATAGCCCCCAGCATTCTAAGCGCTTTTTTCCTGATTCTACGGGACCTGATCCGACGGATGATAGTCTGCTGTACCACGACCCCTAAATCTCTTTCCTGTTTCAATCTGCTCTAGTTTCTGGCCTGACCCATTTCATACTTCGTGACTACTGCTAACTCGTTCCAGCGTTGCATGATCTTACATTTACTCAAATTGAATTTCATCTGCCATGCTTCAGACCACTCAACTAGCTTTTCCAGGTCAGCTTGAAAAACATCCGGATCATGTTTCTTCCTCTAATTAATTCCTGACAACTTTTAGATCATCTGCCAAATTCAATACTTTGCGCTAACTCTTCTCAAATTGTATTCACATATATTATAACAGCAACGGGCCCAGGAACTAGCCCCTGTGGAACTCCACTGAAGAACCTCCTTCCCATTGTGATTTGCACCCATTTAATATAACCCTTGTTGGCGTCTGTAGCCACGACTCTATCCAATCAAGAATCTTGCCCCCGATTCCTATGAATTTTAAGCTGCCATTTCCCTATCTTTTATTGGGGGACTTTTGTCAAAAGCTTTACTGAAATCAAGAAAAGATACCATCTCAGCTGATCCCTGCATCAAAAGCTCTTCTGTTAACAAACATCCAAGAAGTCCTCTAGAAGATTAGAATTAAAACAAGAAACGGCCCTGAATCCAAAAGCCATGACTGAGTATCATTGATGAGTCGTTTGTCTCCAAGATGAGAGCAATTCTTATCTTTATGATTGATTCTAAGCACTTTGCAGACTAATGAGGTCACGACTAACCGGTCTGTTAGTTTCTTCTTTACTTTTATCTCCCTTTTTTTATTGAATAGAACAACATTTGCTCGTTTTCCAATTCAAGTGGAATTTCAGTCTCTTGAGAGTGAGTTTTTGAAAATATTAGGCCTAATGGGAACTTTGTAACTTCTTTCAGCTTCTTAAAAACCTAGCATGAATTTCATCAGGCCTTCTGCCTTGTTTGGTCTTACTTTCTTTAGGATATTCCAGAACAAGTTCACTACTTATGCTACCTAGCTCTCCTATAGTGGCCTCGGTCTCTGACGTAATGTGATTATTGCTCTATAAGGACCAACAGAAACTTAAAAAACGAAGGCAAACTCAATAACTGCTTCCAAAGGCCTGACATATTTTCTTTCCATTGATTGATTCACTGCTGGTGTCTGATTTGTTTTCCTCTTCTCAACAATATTTTTTCTGCATCAAGTGACCCCTATAAAAACGTTGTGATTGCTATTTATGTACGTAAAGGGACACTGCCACCTAAACATTATATTTGAGTTGAGATAGCTATTTTGCGTGTTTGGCATTGCAATTATGCCATGGTAGTAAGTTTTTAAACCAGTAGACGCCTTAAACGGCGAAGGACGCAGCGAGTCCGAATAATTCCGCCGTCCAATTTTATCACCCGTCCAACGGATGCAGTTCGTCTTGTGCAAAAGCATTTGCATTTGAATTACTTTTCGCTATGTTGTTGTTTTGCCGTCGCAAATAGATCCGAACTAATGCTATACTTTGAACTAAAATAGTTTTGAAGCTGTTATTTTAAATTTGCAATTATTAAAGCTCCATTGTTTGTAGGCAAAAATTCTTCATTTTGGCGTTGGGTATTAGACTGGATTTGATTGCGCTTTACAGCTGGCATCATTTTTTATTCGTCTAGGCACCCTATTGGTTTTGAAGCTACGGCGGTTGTAATGAAGGAATGTTATAGAAATCGTTCAATAAAAACAATTACAGACAGATTTTAACAGCAAAATATGCATTTAAAACCTCGAATTTTTGCATGCATTTTATAGACGGTACATTGTCTACAGATTGGTGTTTGTTTTCATCGCTTCCACGTCCCATAGGTGCTGAGCATGATTTTAAATTGTAGAAGATGTTCAATAAAGTATTAATTTTGCGGTGTATAGCCAGTAACTTTGCACGTACCACGCGGCCGCTGATCGACCACATAGTAACATATACGCCGGTGCGTTTATTCGTTTCTCTACGCATCTGTGTTTGACCCGTTGTCTTTGCGACTTTTGATGTTGCCGAGATATAAGGTCCTGTATTTGCAACATGTTTTGCAGGTATTTATTTTCGTGGACGGAACAGGGGTGCACGTGGCACGTGCAGTGTGAAACCCAGAGTTTTACCTGTGCAACATTGCCAGTTGGTGTGGTTTCTCGCCAAGCCTGGACACCAAATTTTAGCTTTTATAGTGTCCAGCTGTTCTCGATATAGCAGGATAAATACTTTTCTGACACCCCTGACGCGGGGCACGGTGTCACGCGCCGTCTTGACCCCTCAAATGAGAAAAAAACATGTAAATTAATCATATGTCATTGCATGGGCTATCATATGGCGAAAGACCGTCTTGGTCAATCGGATTGCGGGTTCAAAAGAATAAAGCTTTTGAACCAGCGTCGCGGCTCTGGGCCCGGCCGGGCCCGGCCGGGACCGGCCGGGCCCGGCGGGTTCGGCGCTTAATATTGAGAAATTTAAATCCGATAGTCAATGAGGACTCGCTCCGCTCGCTTCGCGTCTCGCTCGTAACAACCACTGACGATTTCGAATCACAGAGAATTCGAGGTTTGATTTTGACATCTGTAACCTATTCCCAGTCCCCAAGTATTTGGAATGGGGGCCCTGAGCCGATATCGTCATCTTCTTTCTAAATNGCGGCACAGTCTAACTGCCAGCTATATAAAAAATATCACTGACGCCAGGGCGTTGCGCTCTAATTTTCTTCTCACTCACATCCTTCAGTGATATTTTTTATATAGCTGGCAGTTAGACTGTGCCGCATGACCTCCATGTGTTCCGGGTCGCCAGCGACGGGGTCGCCCGAGACCGGCAGCCACTTCCGACTCTAGAGTAGCCAATTTTTACCGCTCGTCAAACTCGGAGAGTGGAGCGAGGACTTGAGAAGTTGAGAGCACTGCAGCGCGTCTTAAATCGATCGGACAAAGACGGACGTCTTAAAGCTTTGTCGGTGCTATAATGAACCGGACTCCGAATAAATGGATCAAAGCGCTCCGATGATGTACCGGCAGATAAAACATTGCTCAGTGTGGACCAACGTAAAAGGGATCTTCGCTAGGAGGGCTTTTTCTGGGCCACCGGCCATCCAATCCCCCCAAAAAATGTTTCCTGTCATGCACGTAGATTAAAACACTGAAAAACACAGTTTCATAATCATGAGGTTCGTGCGCTGTTCTGACACACGAAAGCATCGCAACTACAGCAGAGCCTCACTAAAGCAACGAGCTGGAAACCCAGTACATCGTTTATGCCGGCTATTCTTACGTCAGCGCGACATTGTGTCGTTTCCAGGCCGTACGGCGTACACTAGTGTCCGGTCTGAGCCTGTTGTGCCACCTCTCTCTATGATGCAGCGCCGTCTCCTGGGAGACGAGACGCTCGCCCCCGCGCCACCGTCACCGCCGCCGCCGCCTTTGACGCGTCGCTGCTCGTCTCTATCGGCAGCGTCGGCGGCGCGGCGCCTCAATACAGATCTAATCTCAGCCTTCCGCCGGACAGAGGCAGCGTTGCGGCCGCACCTACCGAGCCCAGCCGCCACATAGTCAGAAGTCAAATACAAAGGTAGCCATCAGACATGTGCCAAGGCCAAAAATAGGATCCAAGATCCACAAGATCCCACGACAAAATGATTTTCCAGGATCCCACGATTTTATTCTTCTCTAGGATCCAAAATCCACAGAATCCTGCGATTTTTTCAGGAAACAAGATTCCAATCATGGATTCCATCGACAAAGAATAATCCTGCAGGATCCAGGATCCAACAAGATCCCAGATCTTGGATCCTAGGGGATCCTGGATCCTAAATGATTTTTGGGATATTGGCCTAGTCTGAATCGCCACTATGTAAGTCTTAGCACCAATGACATTGAGAGGGATTTAGTTTTAGAAACATGAAGAAACGATGCATGAAATTATGTTTATGTAAGCCACCGACAAAAAAAGGAGAGTGTGGTGATAAGAAGATCACAAGATCCCACGACAAACAGATTTTTCCAGATCCAGGAGTCCACAGGATTCTATCACAATCAAAACAGAATTGCTAGGATCCAGGATTGCACAGGTATCCTAACGACAAAATAATTTCAGGATCACAAGATCCACAGGATCCCGCGGGGAACAAAATGGAGCAATACTAAGGATCCAGGTATATCCCAACAAGATCCCGGATATTGGATCCTAAGGATCCTGGATCTTGGATCTTGGATCTTGGCTTGGATCCAGCCTACGTTAGTAAAAAACTAAAGCAATTGTTTTGAACATTTTGTTTGGGCATCATCCATTATTGGTTCTCTAACTCATATTCCGGTTTTACAATATGTTAAAAAATGATTTAAAGTATTTTTTATCTAAAGGACAGTTTTTTCATCAATTCATATCAAATCATGTTAAAAAATGAGTATATATTCGAGAACAAAGTATGCACATTGCCCAAACCTAACTTCAAAGCAATATCTTTAGTTTTGACTCGACTTAGGCCTATGATAGGTCTGGATTTTTGATTCGACATTTCGAAATATGGCCATCCAGCGGCCGATATAAGGGCCGAGTTCAGCTGGACGCCGGACCGGCCCGCTCACTGTCGCCGCTGCTGCTGCTATATAACCCCGCCTTCACCTCCACCGCCGCCGGCCACGCAGGTACTCGTCTAAGGAAATTTGAATGGGGGGGGGGGGGCTGGCTGAACTTTAATACTTATTACCTATAAACAATAATAACCAGGCATTTAACGTGTTCTCAACCGAACGCCAACCGGGGAGGGGAAATTTTGCCCCCTCGTTATCTTTGGAACCAATGATCGCAGCGAAACGCTCAAGGCGGCATTCGAAAGCTATCAATGAGACGCATCTCAAGCATAGGTACATAGTACATATTTTTCCAATAATGGTCACATGTCAGGTCTAGGTCAGATCAAAGGTAAGAATCGAGGCATTTCAGTTTATTGTCTATATTTTCCATCCAAAGCCTTTGATTGCGACTACGAACACTTAAAGTGCTGACAGTGATACAATACACATTCTGCATGAGCTCAAGTGAAATTGTTGACAAAGTTCAAGGTCAGGTCACAAAAGATTAAAATTTGAAATTTATCATTCTAGATAAAACAAAAATGTGCCTAGACAAGCTTTGTCTGAGAAGTTAAGTATTTTCATTTTTGTCTACATCTGGTCATTACCCAGCCAATAATTAACTTGGGCACTGATCGGGCACAATGGTTTAATTGTGCCCGATCCCATTGTGCCCGATCAGTGCCCAAGTTAATTCCTGGCAGGGTAAAAGCCTTGAAACGCAATTACAAAATATGTCGACATGGGAGTTATTATACTTCGAAAGCCATGACTCATAATTCAAGCAGTGGCGGCGTCTCAGGGGTCAAACGTAGGTGAGGCTGAGTTCAGGGGAGGGGGGGGTTGGGTAGTATATAAATGACATGGCAAGATCACCACTGGTTACTTCGTTCACCGCGACGTGCATGCCTGGTGTATATGCTGTCATCACATTGGAATTTAATTTAAAAATGTCAGGTAGTGTTACGCAGAGGTGCGGAACGCGAGGCTCCTGATCTGCATTCGCAGTTAACGAGAATTGGCGTTTGCATTTAAGAATAGGAATATGACTCAGACCCTTCACATAAAATAATCAACCGGTATATTATGCGAAGAACAAGGGTCTAAGCAAAATGCATAGGAAATATAATGTTCTATAGTTTTAAGCTAACGATCTGAACGACCGCCCATCTCCTTGCAGTCCATATGCAAAACTATCTACATAAAAGGAGTGTAGAAAGTTATAAAAACCATTAGAAAAAGATCCACGTTTTCAAAATAACCCCGAACATATGTAATTTAAATCTCGGCGCCATGTCACAAAGGTCCGTTGCTGCTGGCGGTGTGACCGCCGCATCGATTTCTCCGGAACAAAGCGCCCGCAAAAACTCAGCTAATTCTGTACGTGCTGCACGTTACGCTGAAGAAGCTGCCAGATCTGGTGCGAAAACAAGCGTTTGGGCGTGGATGCAGTAGGCTCTCATCAGACCCAAACTTTTCACAATTGCTATAATTTGTCAATAGCTAGGTCTGATTTAGCCTAACAAAACCAACTGCAAATATATTGTATATTAACATTTAAAAATGAAGACGCGTTTTAACTGATTGGAAAATTGTTTTGTCTTATGAAATATGCATTTCCGTAATATTCTACTAAAATATTATACCATAAAATTAGGAGAGGAGAGAAAGTGGGGTATTCTCATTTGTTTGCTAGTTTTAGGTGAGGCACTGCCTCAATCTGCTCTCAATGGAATGAAACCGCCACTGTTAATTGCTAGTACCAAAATTACCAAATTTGTTTTGAAATTTGTTTGGGATTTTTCACATATTTTGGTTCTCCAAATTCATGTATTTACTGGTTTTTGGATCTGATTAATTTTATTTATTTGTGTGCATTTTTCCGAGATTCAATGTTTTATTGCTTTGGGGGGTCAAAAATCACATTTTCACAAATCCGAGATATCCATTTCGTAGGTCTTGCGATTGCGTATATTATTTGTTTGCATTTTGCTTAAATGGCGGCCTGGGGTACGAACGGGCGTGAGAATAGTGTAGCTGATTGTATCGTCAATTTCGGTTTAAGTTAACGTAGCGTAAGAGTGTGCGTGTATCTAAAAAAATTATTGACGAAAATGTCTAATTCTTGCACGGGGGGGACGAGTGTAAAATATGTGTAAGGTTGTTGCTTTAAGTTTCACGTGATGTGCGGCGTGTGTGGGTTGTTGAAGGCGGTATCTAGGCGAAAGTCGTCAGGGGCCAATATCCCCTCCTCCGCTCAATGGCGGATTAACGAAAGCTCCCTCACTCTTATTATTGATTGTAGTCCAATTAAAAAGGCACATATTAAATAGACGTTAATGTTAAACCTCCCCTGGTGGAGGGGTCATTTTTACCCCCTCCCTGGTTTTTCCAGAATAGCGAACAAACGGCGTCGCGCAGCGCCGCCAAATTTTGTAAAGCTGTTTGGGTATCCATTTCTCAAACTTTGTCAAAGTTGTAAGCTCAGGTCGTTTCAGGTCAGGTCACCAGGTCACGTCAAGTGACCTTGCTTTCCAAAATGTTTGTGATCGTGCCATAGCCATGAACTTTGTCCGAGAGATTTGAAATTTGCAGGATTTTATGAGGCCATAAGCACCTACAATTGGTGGATCTAGGATATTTTTGCATTGGTGGGCCGGCTTAAGCTCAAGTCAATTTCCTGACCTCCCCATGATTATAAGTGAACGGGGAAATGTTCATGTCGAGAGCTTTCAAACATTTTTTCCCCCGCGTCCCCCTAGCCCCTTTAGTTTTCGAGTTAGACGGGGGGTCATTTGACCCCCATGGCGAAGTTGTCTCGAAGGCTCACCGGGGCGCGGGTTAATAGACGCATGAAGCGAACGTTGTTTTGTTTGCGTCTCACTCCGAGCGCTTCAGGCCTACGCCGGTCGGGTCAGTTTTGGGACCTCTTTATTAGGTCTGGCTTCATAGTGCTTACCAGCTGAGCTCTGGTAGACTCACCATGTTCTCGGGGATAATTAAACGGGAGTTATAATACGCGTATGAAACGGTACAGAGTTACAGCAATCTGTCGCGTCCTGTAGGACCACATTACCTGTGCTCTCAGATCCATAGAGCTGCCATAGGCAGCATTTGTCATTATACGTGTAGCTCTTTGCGACTAGAACGCATCCGCCGATACTCGACATTACTAGCTAGCACCTTTGAACATAACTGCTGCCATTTAAGGCAGCTTGAACACCAGTCTGCTTCCATTTGCCTTCATTTCATCAATTGAGACGTTACATTTGTGGCGGCTCAAGACAACAATAGCATCAGGCATGCAGTGGCGGATCCAGAAAATCTTCAAGGAGGGGGCCATCAATTGCAGTAGTGCCCCCAGTGGCGGATCCAGAGGGAGGGGCCATGGGCCAATGCCCCCCCCCCTTTGCCTCGAGCTGAGGGGCACTCTGGCGCCTGAGGGCCACTCTGACCGCCATGAGGGGCACTTTTGTCGCCTGAGGGCACTGCTGTCCGCCTGAGGGTACTCTTGTCGCCTCGAGAGGCACTCTACCCGCCTAGGGCACTGCTTGTCGCATGAGGGGCACTCTAGCGCCTCGGGGGCACTCTGCCGGCTGAGGGGGCACTCTGCTGACCTGAGGGTCCTTAACATTTTGCAATAAAAAAAAAAAAAGATGCTGAAATAGGCACCCTCAAAAATATAGTGGACCCAAAAATCCGTTCGAAGTTTTTTCAGATTGGGGTATAGGTAGGGCACCACTGCAATTGATGGCCCCCTCTGAAGATTTTCTAGGTCCGCCACTGAGTGCCTCCTACCAATACCCAAATCTGAAAACTCGACGCATTTTGTCCACTATATTTGGGGTGCCCCTATTTCATTTTTCAAAATGTTAAGACCCCTTCAGGTCAACAGAGGCTCCCCTCAGTCGGCCAGTGTGACCCCCTAAGCGGCCAGAGTGCCCCCTCAGGCGGCCAGGGTGCCCCCTCAGACGGTCATAGGTCCCCTCAGGACAACAGAGGGCCCCCCTCACACGGCCAGAGAGCCCCCTCGTGCGGCCAGAGTGCCCCTCAGGCGGCCAGAGTGCCCCATCAGGCGGACAGAGTACCCCTTGGGCGACCAGAGTGCCCCTTCAGGCGGCCAGAGCGCCCCCTCAGGCGGCCAGAGTGCCCCTTCAGGCGGCCAGTGTCCCGTCAGACGGCCAGAGTGCCCCCTCAGGCGGCCAGAGTGCCCCCTCAAGTTCGAGGCCCAAGGAGGGCATGGCTCCATGGCCCCCTCCTCTGGATCCGCCACTGCAGGCATGCATTGTTGAGTGCTGGCGCAGGTCGCACTGCCCCCCCCCCCCAGTAGCCGAATTTCAGCTCGGCTGGAGGGCTGAACCTGTGACGGGGGGGTTGCGTTGCTCCCCTTCACTTAACATGCTAGACGAGTCCCTGCGGCGAGGGGTAGTTTATAGCGCTGTAACTTGGCCATGCGGTAACAGTAAGCCGAAAGCCGGATTTATTTATACATTATGGATAGCGAGCGTCCAGTCAGCCGAAATGTGCGGCCGGCCAGAAGGAACGGTAAAATGTTGCATGCCTTTTATCAGCGCCATGCGTGTTCAGTTGAAATATTCTCTTCTAGGCGTTTGTACACTGTCCGTGCAGGCAACGAGCAACTAACCCTGGCAGGACGCGGACGATTGCAATGTTTGGTAACCATGGTAACGAGGATCTACGCTGTGAGAGTACACTTCCATTCAACTTGAAGCGATAGCTAGGTTCATACAACCTGGTCGTATGTCACTGTCCAAGACGTCAATACTCAAATCGACACATAATGGTCTTTCGTCTCGGCTGAAAACAATCCTTTTCACAGCTAGACAAGCACAACAAAGCTAATGCCGACAGTAAAGCCAGTAAAGTAGTTAACTGCCAAGAAGAACACGGATCTGCAGTTCTTTTGTTTGGAAGCATTCGATACCGTATGCAAGTGATCACTGGGTGAACTTAATTTCGTGAAAGTGAACTGACTTTTTCTAGACATTCTCACATTTGTGTCCTTCCCTCTCGTCTCTTCTCCGTCACGTGTTTCGAGCGGTCCAAGTTTGAGCTCTTCGGGGACGTCCAGCTCGCCGGCGGGCGGCGTGGCACACAGGGCACGGCGGCGCGAGGGGCGCGAAATTCGCCGATTCAGGGCACGTGCCGTCCGGTGGTGGTTCGTTGATTGTCCGTATCGGGTTGTAGGGGT
>VOPJ01000123.1:0-92143 GCA_014673585.1 Semibalanus balanoides
TTTTTGGGCATCGGGGTGCACTTTCCGGAAATGGGGACGCCCTCCATGGTTAAGGGGGGCGCTCTCCATGGGTTTGGGGGCGCTCTCATGGGTTTCGGGGTGCCCTCCATGGGTTTGGGGGCGCCCTCCATGGGTTTGGAGGCGCCCTAGGTTTGGGGCGCCTTCTAGGGGTTTTGGGGCCGCCCTCCATGGGTTTGGGGGCGCCCTCCATGGGTATGGGGCGCCCTCTATGTGTTTGGGGCGCCCTCCACGGGTTTGGAAGGAACAGTCATGGGTTTGGGGGCGCCCTCCATGGGTTTGGGGCGCCCTCTATGGGTTTGGGGGCGCCCTCTATGGGTCTGGGGGCGCTCTCTATGGGTTTTGGGGTGCCCTCCATGGGTTTTAATGCGCTCTCCATGGAATGGGGGGCGACTGCGGCGCCCAGATTGCGCCTTCGGCGCAGGGGCGCCAATTTCCATTGAGGGGGGGGGGCTGCCAGCCCCGCTGCCCCCCCACCTCTGGATCCGCCCCTGGTTCCTACGGTTATGATTAAATCAATAGTGTTGACCTGAAAATAATAAGAATAACAATCATAACACATTGCACCGCAAAGCGGCGACAATTTTTAGACTTCGTGTGCATTTTTCGACCATTAATATCCTCAGTACCGTCGTAAAGCTCACCATAAGCGCGAAGCGAATCGTGACGGTGCCGATAGACAAGGCTTCGAAATGTTTCATTTCGGTTACCAGGTAACCTATTTCCTTCATATTTACCTGTCAATTGGCTGGGATCTCCAGCCATCTTCCATTGGTGGGGGGGGGCGTCCCCCCTTGTCTAACTTCCGAACTAATGGTCTGATTTAAACGCGACATGTGGTGATCGAAAGGTCTCAATTAGCTGAATCTAACGAAGGCTTAATATGTGTTTTCATGGTCATATGTCAGTTCATGGTTAGGTCAAAGATCAAAATTGAGATATCTAAGTGTATGATCCATACTTTCCATATAAAGCCTTCAATTGCGACCATGATCACCCAAAGTGGTATCAAGGTATAAAATACGTCCCACATTAGCTACAGTGAGATTGTTTAAAAGGTTGAAGGTCAGGTCACAAAATGGTCGCTATGCGCAAAACATCTATGCAAGTCCTGCATCATATGCTTTACAAGGTATTTTACACGTAAAATTCGATAAGTGTTATCATATAACTGCATTTACGTGACGTAAGTGTTAATTTTAGGTCAAGGTCGCTTTAGGTTTAAATTTTACATTAATAATTAAAAATAAAACAGGATGTTCTTAGACCAGGTTTTTCTCAGAAATACAGCATTGACATTCATTTGTCTCTATCTGGCCCAATTAAAACAAAAACGTGATTTNTATCGCTTTTTACAGCCACTGGAGGAACACGTGGGGGCCTGCTTGCATTAAATGCCCCCAAACGTTCCTGTGTGGAAGGGGCAGTTTTCCCCTGATTAATGAGTGGCCATGACCATTGGTCATGAGGTGCGGCGAGGTAATGGAAAAATTGCAGTGTGGCGCAAAATAACTTCATATATTGTAAACACATCTAAAAAAAAAAAATTGTAATGCTTCTGATTTGGAGGCAACCTCCGTGGCCTTTTGAGGCACCTTTGTGGGAGTTTGGGGCGCCCTGTTTAGATCGGGGTGCACCTCATCTTGTTTAAGAGGCGCCACTTCCGAGTTTCGAGGCACCCTTCCAAAGAATGGGGTGCTTTTTGGGCATCGGGGCTCCCTCCCCAGAACTGGAGTGCCGTCCAAGGGATTGGGGCGCCCTTCATGAATCTGAGGGCGACCGCATTTTTTTTGTGGGGGGATCCATTTTTGGGCCTCCTCAGATTTGGGCGCCCACCTCAGATTTGGTGTGCAATACTAATAACATTCGAGGGCGCGCTTTCCGAGTTTTGAGGGAGACCCATCCGTAGTTCTGAAGTTCAGGAATGCTTTTTGGGCATCGGGCAGTGCACTTTCCGGGAAAGAGGGGCGCCCTCCAAGTTCAGGGGGCGCTCCATGGGTTTGGGGGCGCTTCTAAATGGGTTTTGGGGCGCCTCGCATGATTGGGGTGCCTCCAGGTTTGGGCGCCTTCTATGGGTTTGGGGCCGCCCTCCATCGGGTTTGGGGCGCCCTCTATGGTTTGGGCGCCTCCACGGGTTTGGAGGAACAAGTCATTGGGTTTTGGGGGGCGCCCTCATGGGTTGGGGGCGCCTCCTATTGGTTTGGGCGCCTCTATGGGTATTTGGGGCGCCCTCCATGTGTTTGGGGAGCCCTACCATGGGTTTTAATGCCGCTCTCCATGGAGATGGGGGGCGCTGCGGCCGCCCAGATTGCGCCTTTCGGCGCAAAATTAGTGCCCCTGCGCCTTCGGCGCAGCGGGCGCCAATTTCCATTGAGGGGGGGGGGGGCTGCCAGCGCCCGCTGCCCCTCTGGATCCGCCCCTGACCTTTGGGGGGGCATTGCCCCTTTGGCCCCCTGGATCCGCCCTTGCGATACGTATAATTGTTGTTAACTTAGCTACTGCAAATTTCAGCAAGATGCACCTTATGCGTAGCGAGCTATGTAAGGAAACCCTCAGTGGAAGGTCGCCTTAGAACGGCGGCGAGAGTTTAAAAAAAAATGATATATTGGAGAGCCAAGTATGGAAAATACCTAAACCGAATTTCAAAGCAATATCTGTATTTTTGACCGACTTGTGTCTCCGTAAGTACTAGTCGTTGGCAATAAGAATATGTGGCAAACCGAAATACGTGGCCGGCCTAGGCCAGCCGGAATCAAGAGCCATCTGGTAACCAAAAGATGAGCTAAATCGAATAAAATGGAAGATGAGCTAAATGAAATTAGTACGAAATGGTTTCCAAATTCATAATTCTTGCTCCATGTGCCCATACCAATGACCGGAGGCTGAAAAAGGTCATGTGAGGTCAATAATCGGTTATGGCGGGCTAGATCGGGATTCTGGTCCATAGTGCGCTAGCCCACATTATCAGCTGAGTGAGCTGCTGGCCCCCGGGGAAGAGCATCTCAGCGCCATGAGGCCGGCGAGTGCAACGAGACGGAAACGGGGCGGGGAGGAAGCCGTGCCTCAGCCGAGCGTCGGGATGGGACGGCAGCGACCCGCGAGGCAATCTGCCAAGAGGGTGTCACCACTCGATCAAATGATGATGAGATGTCACCCGCCGTCCGCCCCGTCCGCCGTCCGCCCATCCGCTTCCGCCCCTTTCCGCCCTTGTCGCTGTCACCGTCCGCCCGTCCGCCCCGGTTCCGCCCCGTCCGCCCCGTCCGCCCCGTCCGGCCCCGTCCGCCCCGTCCGGCCCCGGTCCGCCCCGTCCGCCCCGTCCGCCCCGTCGTCCCGTCGGGCCGTCCGCCGTTCCGCCGCCGACGTCCGCCGTCCGCCCTCGTCCGCCGTCGCCGTTCCGCCGTCCGCGTCGCCGTCCGCCGTCCGCCGTCCGCCGTCCGCCGTCCGCCGTCCGCCGTCCGCCGTCCACCGTCCACCGTCCACCATCCACCATCCGCCGTCCACCATCCACCATCCACCGTCCGCCGTCCACCGTACATCCACTGTCCATCCGCCGGCCATCTGCCGTCCATCCGCAGTGACCCGCAGCCGCAAATCGCTCCGTTAGTAGTCCATCAAGGTCATAACCTATCCTCTGTGGGCCCATTACATTCCCCACTTGAGTTTCTGGCCAATGCCGCACTGTCTCTAGCCTGCCATTTGTCGCTCTCTCGTCCCCACTGTGACCTTCGAGGAGGACTTGGCGTCCGTCTGGCCGGAGCTCCTCCTCTCCGTTCGCTATTTATGTGCGCTACTTAGTGGCAATTGATCCGTTATTCATGAGTCGAGCGGTTCACGCGTCTGTGACCCGGCCGACGGTCGGCACCGCGGCGCGCCAGCAACCCAGCCACAGGAAATGGCGCGAAATCGGGATAATTTGTGGCGACGTTTCAGCGCCATTATTGCGGCCTCGGGCCTGATGGCCGAAAAGTAGGAGCTTAATGGGTGACTCGACACGTTGAGGGCAGGCGAAATGACTGGGAGTAATGCTCTTGCTGCGGAAAAACGAAAGCCATGAGCCAAAACCCTAGTAGTAAATTAATAAAGTGGCTTCGCAAATGGCAAGCGAACCTTTTGTATTTACATGGAAATATGTTGAGCCTTCAATGCGCTAAGTAATACTTATATCTGAGTTAGCGATTTGTTTCAAAATTATATAAAATATATTCCATGTATTGGTACATATTTCATCACATTAGTGTCCGATGTTGTATCAAGGGGAAATATCCCATTCCAAGTTATGGCTACTCCCTATTACTAAAATTGTATGCCATATTTAACCCCCACTCTGTGTTTCAGGTCACTCTCACTCGCAGCACGGCGGTTACCACCATCACGCGCACTACGCCTACGAGCCGATCCCGGGCGGCAACAACTACAACACCACCGTGCTGGAGGGGGACGAAGCTGTGCTTCGCTGTCGTCTCAAGGAGCCCGCCGGACGCAAGGTAAGGATGGTGGCAATCGGTCACCACAATTTCGGAATACCAAAGAAATGCCGATATTAAATTGGTAATTTGTCTGTCAGGCCATATTTTTGGGGATATTTATCGGTACCACAATTTTTCCTTTTTATCAGCCAAATATCCATAAGTAGAATAATTATACACATTATCCTGTATGTGATACATAAATTATTAAAGTAGATTTGCAGTCATATTAAAATTCAAGAACACCTGCATTGAACATATTAATTATCAGACATGTGCCAAGATTAAAAAAGATCCGGGAACCAAAATCGCTAGGATCCAATATTTTGGATCTTGTTGGATCTTGGATCCTGCAGGATCATTTTGTCGTGGGATCATGAAAAATCATTTATCGTGGATCCTATGGATCTTGGATTCTTTAGAAGACAAAATAGTTGGATTCTGTGGATCCTGGATCCTGAAAAATCCGTTTGTCGTGAGGTCTTTTGAATCTTGTTAAGTATATGTCACTTTCTGTGGTGCTAAAATATTTAAACGCATGATGTAGTTAATGCTTTAAAACTCCCACACTCAATGTCAATGGTGTAAGATTTAAATATGTGATCAGACATATGCCAAGACAAAAAAACGGGATTCAGGATCCCTAGGATCCAATAACTGGGATTTTGTTAGATCCTGGATCCTAGAGGATCATTTTTCGTGGGATCCTGTGGATCTTGGATCCTGGAGAAGAATGCAAATAGTGGGATAATCCAAAATCAGTTTGTCGTGGGATCTTGTGGATATTGAATCCTATTTTTGACCTTGGCACATGTCTCATATTTATTATTATATACCACCCTGATTCATACTCAAAATCTCAGGTGATACACATTATACGCATGATGATTATTTGTGTTAGGGGCGCTGCAATACACATGCTAAAACATTGGTTAAAGTACCCTTCGTAGATGTTGAAAGTGGTATGAGTACTAGGTATGATAATTTTACTCATTTATAATAAATTTTGATTGAAACCAAAACAAACGCATCAAAGGAATATACAATTTACCAACGAATGAAAGACGATTAATTCAGAAGCAATTTCAGTTCAAATTGCAAGTAGACTTTCTTTGAACATCAGGACAATATCATCCAATTATAACCTACATTTATCGCCCCTATATAAGTTCACTTACCTTGGTGACAAAGGTTGTCCATCAAACAGGCTCTCTTAGTCATCCAATAAAAATCCCCCGTGGAGGTGATGCTGATTCGGTAACTAAAAGTGTCTTTTCGACTACATGTACGTAGGACATACGTTAAAACAACTTACTGAAAATAACTCTCGGAATACATTGATGCAAAAACTAAAAGATATTATCCTTTACATATATTTACCAATTATATTTAAAAACTGGTAAGTCTAACTAAAAATTTCCTACGCTTTTCTCCGACACATTACACACTAACCTGAATGCCGTATCGCAGACTTAGATCCATCGCACCTTTTTTCCAATATCAACCTTGTTAATATTCCAATGTGTATTCTTAACTATTTTCTAGCTCAGAATAATTTCAGCAAAAAAAGAGAGATAAAAACTCGCACGGAGTTACAAGCTTTACTCATCCAAGTTACGTCATTCCAAACACATCAAATAATCCAACACTCGTCCTGACTAAATTTACATTATAACTGCATACTGCTGAATATTTAAACCAATTTTCATATTTCACATATAAACTCTCATTTTTACCAAATTTCCATCTAAAAACTGCTTACTGCTACACATTTAAACCAATATTATTATGTCACACATTAACTCAATTTTTACCAAATTTCCATCTAAAAACTGCATACTGCTACACATTTAAACCAATATCAATATTTTACACAAAATTTTTCATTTTAACAAAAATTTTATCTAAAAAACTGCATACTGCTACACATTTAACCAGTATCCATATTCCACAAATAAACTCTCATTTTACCAACCTTCCATCTAAAAACAGCATAATACTTCACATTTAAACCAATATCCTTATTTCACACAAACTCTCGTTTTTACCAAATTTCCATCTAAAAATTCCATAATACTACACATTAAAACCAAAATACATATTTTACACATAGCCTCTCATTTTTATTAAATTTCGATCTAAAAAAGCATAATGCTACAAATTTAAACCAGAGCCAGTCTGGACGGACGCACAGTTTTACATCTCCTTAACTTAAGGTTTCGCAAAATTTAGTTGGCCACGACCACCGGGTATATGAAAATTTCGGGTATGAGGGTGGAGGAGTATTGCAGCATAGCGACTACCATCGCTTACCACCCAGTGATACACCTGGCGCTACCGACTTGGGCAGCCGGCGGCGGCGGGATTACCTCACCTGCCCAGCCACTGCTTTGACCGTGACCAGACCCTCGACCAGACTGCCTCCATCCACCTCTACTACACCGGAGCAGACATCAGTGACCTTTGTGAGGTTTGCCCTCGGGCCCCTGTCACCTGACTGATGCTGCCTCCGGCGGGAGATCTCCGAACAGACCACTGCGCCATTGCTTCCCTGGCCGTCTGGTCATATAGTTAGGGCCGGGGACGGGAGGAGAGCAGTGGCAGCTCGTGGCCCTGAAAGAACCTTAGGCCCAGACCCGAGAATGAATGGAAACGGGGAATATTGTTACTGTGATGGCTGATGGCTTCAAAAGTGAGACGCTTACCTTGAACCTGAGGACGTCTGTCGTTCAGTATTTGCCATCACTATTCCTCGGATCTTTGACCAAAAGACTTCCTCTTTAGATGAGAAATAATATCCAATCCTTGGTCTTCAGTCATTGTTCTGAGTCCAGTGGAAATAACTTGCTCCAGATATCACAGCAGTCACAGTTCACAGACCGCAGTTATCACTACGCGGCGTCACACTCACAGACCGACAGCAAAGAACTGAGAGAGTAGCGAGTGGTGAAGTCTAACCGTCATGAATCGTGCTTTGGGGCGAGGTGCGCGTGGCTGATGGATCAACAGCGCCACGTTTGTAATTGCATTGGAATTTGAGTCATCTGGAACGCGGTATTGCATATTGCGCATGCGCCCTCCTCCCTGAGGCCGGAGCAGCCGGTGCCTCACCCAGGCCGGCCGGTTGAGAGGGGCAACACTTGCTTCAAATTTGTCGCTCATCCATGGTACCCTGGCCAACAGCTATGCTAAAACAAAGTTCATGATAGGTATCTGCAAATAGAAAACACCTTGATTATACATGGTGATGACTAGTCAGACATTTAATCAAGTTTCACTGGAGCTTGATGTTTCAGTGTTACAAATAATCGTTATAGGACGACGCCGGGTTAACAAATTTCCTGCTCTTTCCTCCCACCGACGATCTGCCACCGGCGGCGATCGCTGACAAAAATAAAAATGATTTTAAAACATCATTCTATGATCGACTTAGGTTGAAATTCAAACAATTATTTGTTTTAATCATTAGATCAGTATGTACCCTTATTCATCAACTTTTAATTTGCGTCGCTGCGACTCTTATGAGCTGAATAATCGCTTAGAGGCCCAACAGTTTCGGGCCTCAGCCGACTTCCATTGCCAGCCACCATCGGTTGGCATCGTCGGTTGCACGGCGTTCGCTCGCTGGTGCCTCGGTAGCTGTGGTAAGCGGGTGGGAGTCGCCGAGGCGCCGGCCGGCCGGGCCTCAGTCGCTGGCTGATGGTTTCAAAACTATGGTTATTAAGTAAAACAGACCGGTCGCTGGTGGGCGGAGCAGCTTGAGAATTGTGTTGTACTTATTAGTTCAAACTTTATATACCTTCATAATATACCTGATGTGAATGATAAATCAATGAGAAAAATAAATCATTTTGCTATTTATAAATATATTATCCGCGTTTTTCCAAAAAAATACAAGTGAGACTCGGTCTCAGTTGCCTCCTATGACGAGCCGCCACTGGAGGAGAAGGGGGGGGGCATCGAGGCCGCGACGCCATGTCCACCTGACGAACTCAGACAGGTTGACGGTGCTGCTAACTCTCGATCACCTAACCTCAGACAGGTTGAAGGTGAGTGTTGAAAAAATGTGCAAATGCGCAAATTATTTCAGGACTTTGTAGGTGCCAGTTGTGGGATATAGTAAATAGTGAAATGTATCTATACCGACTACAAAGGAAGATAAGTGACGTTTTGACAAGGCTAGTGCTGGTCCCTCTCGTGGAAGAGGGACGGCATGATTGTGTCGCAAGACATGCAAGGAAAGGTTAAAAGTATATTCAATTATTAACTTCTGATAACATAATGAACACACCTGTTTCATGGTATTAGCATAACTTGACCGTATTCTCAAATTATTCGAAAAATTAAATCAAAGACAAATTATTTCGGGTATACTCGGGCACTGCCCTTTATCGACCGAATGCAACACCCCGCACAGTCACCAACGCTCTGAACATGTCATGTTTTCTCTTTCCTCTGCCTCCTCTGCCTCTGTCGATCTTCTGAACAGTGATGTTCTTGAAAAACTATTTACATACTTAATAGTTTTAATATTTTGTATTTTTTGTTCTTTTTTATTAAAACTTTTAGGTATGTGAATATTTTTCAAGAACTTCGCTGTTCAGAAGATAGACAGAATATCTAGAGCATCAGGCATAGGAAAAATAAAACAAGGCATGTACAGAGCGTTGGTGACGGTGTGGGATGTTGCATTTGGTCGATGAAGGGCAGTGCCCGAATATACCCGAAATAATTGTCTTTTATTTTTATTTTTCGAATAATTTTAGGATAAGGTCAAGTTATGCTAATATCATTTATGTTATTCTTCAGCACGCTTAACTCGCTGAAAAATGTTTTATGGTATCGTGAATTGGTAGGCTATCGATGCCGCCAACGACTGATCTCGAACGCCAATTATCTGCCACGAACAGTGTCATTTGTCATCTGAAAGAAGAAAGGCTTAGCTTTTAAAAATGTAATTTAGCCTATGCCATTTGGCTTAACATTTTATTTGTAATATCTTTTCTCAGATGACAATTACTTGATAAATTAGTATGAAATGCTTCACAAGACATTTTTTAGAGCGTCTGTATAACAGTCCACCAAGCTGTAGAAAACCAAACTTCATTAGTTCCTTTGAAGTTTGGGGCTTCTATGAATCATACATAATCAAGGCTAAGGTGATGGGCAACCATTTTCAAGTGACGCAAGGTATCAATGTCATCTGTCTCCCAAAGGTAAATAAATTGTCAACTTATCGAGGAAATGTCCAGGGATATATGATGCCGCTCACAAAACTGAAATCCCTCTGTTGGCTGCGACGTAAAGGGTCGGCACAAACAACTTCAGTCAAGCGTAACGCAATGTCAATACTTCAGGGCGATGTTCAATTTATTCATTGAAAAGCTCCCGTATGCAGTTTACAGCCGCAGTAGGTACACAGATGTCATTTGTTCCAGCTGTCTCGGTATACGGAAGCGGTCGGTCTGCGCCGTCACATCCGGGTGTGATCTATGTGTGGGCTGTTTGCGGGCCAATGTTCCGGTTCACCGAGCGATGGATGGGGGAAGGGGTGCGGTGACCTCATCCTCTGTCGTGCCGATTTACGTGGCCACGGCCTCTGTCGTGCCGATTTACGGCCCAATCTACTTTGGACGTAAACGGCGCCAATAGTGCCGTGCGGGCGACTGGATGGCAGCCCCCAGGACGCCATCTCACACCGTGACGTCGAACGCCAAACGGCTACAAGATGTTAAAATGTATTAGGGCTGAAAACTAATGGTGCTCATGGTTAAAGATTAAAGCATGTTCTGCAATATCATCATCATACTCATTGCTTAGACCAGTGGTTCCCAAACGGTGGGTCATGAGTCTCATGACCCCATTTGGTGTAACGGAATCATTCTGCGGGGGTAACGAAGGCCTGCAAAATTGAACCATAAATGTTACGCTAAGACAGCTTTGATGCAGCCCTCGGCTAACAATACAACTTTTCGGTGCGCCCTGTCGGCAACAAAGCCCATAGTTGAGAAGTTGGTGAAGAAAAGATAATAATTAATGTGCGCTCTCAGCCTTTGTTTGTATTGCGAGTTACGACGCTCCAATGGAAGTGTGTAAACAGGTGCAACCAGCATGTTGGGAAACAATGCTATTTTTGATAAATCGGTATATATTTTACTGCTGGAAAGGGGTTATTGTGTCGGGAGGGCTGGGAACCACTGGCTTAGACGATATGCATGCATACTTGCAAGGTTCTCAATAATCCCAGTAAGCCTCAGAGCTATTTGTTGCCCTAACACACTGAACACATTTTAATTAACCCGCGCAGCGTAGGGGGTGGGGGTAAATACTACCCCCTCCCAGATTTCCTCAATAACTTGAAAACTATAACGGATAACGACGTCCAAATTGTATTACCTTATGCAGCATCGCTTTGACGTCTTTCTAAAAAGCATCGAAAATGAATCAGAACTTTGGGAGATAATGACGTTTTCATGACGTCATGTCATGCCATTTTGGGTTGAATAACGATAAATGTTTGATGCATCGTAGAAAATATAGCTTAAATGCAAATTGCAAACGCAAAACTGAAAAAAGGAAGTCATTTTATTGTCTACAAAATGGTATTCTCGGATTTCCAAAATTTTGGGTTTTTGACCCCTGAAAATCCTAAAAACTATTTTTTTCGGAAAATTCTCCCGAAAATTTGAACTTTTCAATGAATTGAACAAAAAAAAACACAGAATATATGTGAAAGAACCAAGTGTAAGAAATATCCAAACCAAATTTCAAAATAGTATCTTTATTTTTTCACTTACTGATTGGCCCCCAAGCTAATGACGTCATTTTTCAAAATAACTTTTTTTGGATTTTTGACCTGATACAGATATACAAATGCCATTGTTGTATTTATTAGACAAAACTGACCTAGAAACATGCAAATGTTTTATTTTATATAGTCAGTTTCCAGTTTTGACCCCTTAGATGACCTGATCTTGACCTTTATGGGAGTCAAGTTGTAGAAAATAGCTGCTGCTATCGATTTTTTTACGTTTGTTAAAAATAACCCCTAAAACATGTGGTCACAAGACTTTCGTTGACCTCTTAGTTGACAGTGACCTTTTGTGACCTAGGTTCTTTGAACTTGACCTTTGCGTACCAAATCACTTAAGGAATAGTTCACCTTGAAAAAATAGAGAAAAAAGCTCAGAAATGATGAAGAGAAGCAAGAAAAATTAAGTATCATATTACTAGTAAGTCGAAAAGAAACCTATATTTTACGCGGAAAAAGCAAATTTTAAAATGTCAATTATTTGGTTGATAATTTTCATATTTTTTTCCTTCAAAGTAATGCGAAATCAGCTGGCTGAGAAGCACGCAACGTCATCGATTTAGTGAGGGCATCGTGTCGTTATTACATGGTGGTTACATTTGCCCAAGTACTTGTTTATGAAGATGCCCGGGAAAATACAACGCTTTGAAAACCAATTCACAGTACTTGCTTTAAGTAGGTATTTCGTCACTATTATATTTCACTATGAAAGTGTAGTGTCCGCCAATCGTCACTGCTCACTGTCCGTGCTCTGGGACGGTCCATCTGGATTAATGTGTCACAAGGTACATGCACGGTCTACACGTCACTGGCGTTACCGGCTCGCCGGTCGGCTCCTATTCACTCAGCGGGCGGCTGCGCCGCGGGCGGCCAATCAAACCAGCGGGCACGCGCGTACTGGCGGTACGAGTGGGGTTCGGTGAGTGGGGAGGGCCAGATCAAGCAATTTGTACGCGAGCCTGAACGTTCAGGCCAGCGGCTGAACGCTACGCATACGCTACAGAACGTTGTTTATAAAAATCTTTTATAGAAGATTTAAACATTCAAAAATCACTATGCATAGCATTACCGACAAAGTTCATTCTTGCCAATAAAAAATAATGAGGCTACTGAAACCAGTATGGTTTTGTTCCCAGCATTTACACTTTCCCCAAGTTTCTTACGTCATCTGTGCGTCATAATCATACGTCATCTCAGCCAAAATCAGCCAATCAGCGATTGGAGTTACCTGATATACCCGGTCCCGGACTTTAGACTGAATTATAAATAATAACGAGGTTATCTTGGAAAATGTGAAAGCGTCAACAAAGCATTTTCGAGCATGCGCCACAACTTGGCTATCTCAACTCAAAACCCTATGTTAAAGGTGAACTATTCCCTTTAAACTTAATGCAGGGGATGTATTCCACCTTTGAGAGCTTTATGTACATTGATAGTCTTAATCAAATGATTCGAATTGAAAGTATGAACCATTAACTACATTAGTTCGATTTTTCCTTATGATCTGATCGTGACCTGTCATTTGACATAACATAAAAAATCGGGTATGCACTAGATTTTTGTTCATTGAGAGCTTTCGATCGCCGCCTTGCGCGTCTCGCTGCGGTTATTGGTTTGGAAGATATGAAGGGGGGGGGGTAAAATTTACCCCCCCTACGCCGCAGGTTCGTCTGGAGACCTCTACGCCGCGCGGGTGAATGCTGTCCCTGTTACAAAATTTTAGCGATGTCTTCACTTACAAGAACAACATGTACTTTGGTTATTAAATTGGGTACATTCATATGTTCTTTTTTGCAGTATGTTTGTGTAATATAATTGCACATTGTTCCGTCACGTTTCAACATTGATTTACTGAAATATGTCGGTTAACTCTGACAGTATAGGTACAAGGTGCAAGGGTAGGTATTGATTTTTAACCCTTGTTCCTACACCCTTACAAAGGCTAACGTTGTGTTGCGCTTATTCCATATGAAGTAAACCATTAAGACGCCTAGTTGGGCGATGAACGAGCGAGCGCGAAGGAAATGTATTGGGTGGATTTTAACTCGATCAGGCAGGTAGTTCTTCAGATACAAAAGCAGTGCACACGTGTGCACGTGCAGAGGCACCCTCCCCAGACTTGTGGGAAAGGGGTGGCTGAGAGGTCCCTAACTATACACCAAATTTGTAAACAATCGGCTCAGCCATTCCTGATATACAGGGATGTTCACAAAAAAACTGACACATTTAATTTATAATTATCGTGCAAACAAGTGCTCCAGGCATTGAGTTTCGAATTACCACAAAATGCAGAATTTCATTTGGAGATTTATTCAGCACCACGTTCCCTGGAGCACACCTCTCCTACTTCCAAGGTCGCTACAGGACATGTTACGGATGGGCGTCCGTTTCGGGCGACGGCACAGCTCTGCCTGCCGCCGGGAGGTTCTCTGCCGCTCTTTGGCACGTGTCGCGGAGGGCTTGACACAGCAGCTCCCACTGCCCTCTTCAACTGCTTCAGGGCGTGGTTCTTACGTTGTAGACCATTTCCTTTGGGTGTCCCCACAAGAAATACGGGCGGGACTGAGGCTCGCGGGGAGTTGGCCGGCCAGGGGTTGGAGGTGTTGCGCGACGATCACGGCGCGCCCCGAAGTGCTCCTGGATCAGCTGGATGATCGCGGCTGTCGCATGTGGGGTCGCGCCATCCTGCTGAAACCACTGGGTAGCGTAGGCATCCGCGCATCTCTGCTGCATGGCCGTCAGGAACCGCTTGACGATGCAGCGGTATATTTCTGCATTCACTTGTCTGCGTGCGGCCGGCGTGGTCCTCGAACCAAAAGGGGGCGATGGATGCCCGAGCAGCTTGACGGGCGCACCATTTCAATGGCGCACTTCAATGCACATTCAATGTTTACAGCCCTACTAGAGAAACTTCTTCGTTTAAGCTTCAAAATTGTGTTTCGGGCTGGAGCTGTCCTTGCCTAAAATGGCTTCGGAAAATTTATTTGGGCTTGCATGACAGACTCCAGTTGCCAAGTGAAATTCGACGATTTTAACCTTTTCCTTGTTAACTGAAAGCCCCTTTGTTTGCTGGATTAAAAACACAACCTGGCCAAAATTTTTCATTTGCACGAGCTTTTCATTTGGCATATGCATCGTAATGTTAATGCCTCTAGATTGCCACCAAATCGTTTTCAAATGTGTCAGTGTTTTGTGAACAACCCTGTACATATCTAATAGGGGTATGCGTTAGAGAACGATGGTCTGGGGACCAATGACATGAGCTCGTCGTTTTCTGGATTACTAGCGTATGTCATATGCAAAACGAATTGTCATATGGTACAACAAAAATGATTCTTCAATATTTTGTGCTTTTTTCAATTACAGTTAAATATATGACTGGTAAAAAGTCAATTAATAGCCGTTTTCACGATGGCTTATTTTGCGCGAAATGTTTTAAAACATTTTAAAATGTTTTGAAATGTTTTAGTTGTAGCCGCTTTCACGATGGACTCATTTGCGAAAAAATGTGTTAACCCTCGCCCTACGGCACCGTAGAGTGAGTGTTAAAACATTTATCGCAAATTTGTCCATCGTGAAGACGGCTACTACTGTAACATTTTAAAACATTTTAAGATGTTTTAAAACATTTCGCGCAAAATAAGCCATCGTGAAAACGGCTTCTATCCCAATCATATGAATTCCTGAACGATCATGAGTGGAATATTTCTAAATGTGTACATTTTTGTTTGACAGAACCATTGGCCCGATGCCAAATACCATTCAAAAGCTCATCAAAAATCATTTTGAAACCATTTATTCCATTTCTAGCTAACGTCAATAGTTTGGGCTCCAGAAGTGATCAAAGGTCAAAAGGGTTATTTTTTTGCAAAATTGTTTGCACAAATAACTTTTCACCAAATCAAGATATGGCAAATTTTTGACGCCATCGTGTTTGTCTCGTCAAGACGTTTTAAAGGTAACAGTTCACCTTGAAACAAACGACACAAATATCTGAAATGATTGAGAGAAGCTAGAAATAAATTATCATGTTACTAGATAAGCCATTCAAATATATATTTACGCGGAAAAAACGAATGATAATGTCAGTTAATTTGTTCAAACTCACATTTTTTCCTCAGAATAATGCGAAATCAGCTGGCTTAGAAGCACACAATGTCTTCATAACGTCATCGATTTAGTGAGTGGTCGAGACTTTTACAAGGCAGTACTTACCCTAGTACTTGTTGAAGATGTCGTAAAATACAACGCTTTTAGAACCACTACAGTACTTGTTCTATGTAGGTATATCGGTATGTGTCACTATTATATTTCACTAAGAATGCGTAATGTCCACCACCATCGCTCACCGTCCGTGCTCTGGAGCGTCTGTCTGGATTCTGTATCACAAGGTCATGCACAGTCTACAGGTCACTGGTGCACCGGTCTCGCCGGCTCGCTCCTATCCCTCAGCGGGAGGCCGCGGGAGGCCAATCAAACAGCGGCACGCGCGTACTGGTACGAGGCGGGGTCGGGGAGTGGGGACAGATCAACAATTCGTACGCGAGTCTGGAACGTTCAGACTAGCGCTAAATGCTTCACATACGCTACAGAATGTTCATCCGCCTTATAATCCTCCCGACTGCCGGTCCTATATCCTCTGTCACGCCGACGTTTACCCGGGTCTGGTGGCCGCTGGCCACCGGGAAGTGACGGCCCTCGGAGCCGTCCCCCGGGATTTGGTGGCCGTCGTTCATGTCGTGGGCCCTCCTCGCAGCTTCGTCTGCGGAAGGGCCTGTTCATGGGGCGGCTGCCCGGTCAGCGGCTATTTTGACCCACTTTACCCCTTCTCCTTTATCCCATGGCTGCGCAATGGTTTGTCTGGACCGAAGCGGTCTATCCCTAAACCAAACCAATCAAAATACAGAATGTTGCTAAGAAAATCGTTTTATAGACGATTCAAACATCAAAATCACGATAAATACCATTACCTCACAAAGTTTATTCTTGTAATCAAAAGAATGAGATTCTGAAACAGTATGTTCTTTTCCAGCAGTTACACTTTCCCAAGGCTTACGTCATCTGTGCGTCATAATAGCCGTTTTCACGATGGATTATTTTGCGCGAAATGTTTTTAAAAACATTTCAAAATGTTTAAAATGTTTTAGTAGTAGCCGCTTTCACGATGGACTAACTTGCGAACAAACGCTTTAACTCTTGCTCTATATGACAAGGGTTAAAGCAGGGGTCGGCAACCTTTTTATGGCGCGGGCCGGATGAGAGATCTGGAAGCAGTCGGCGGGCCGGGGCATAAATCGATACAATTGACGGCAATGACGTGTCACATTTGCGGAATATGACAGCGTAATTAATGCCATTTCAAAAGTTGTTCTAACAGCTAAGATGTTTTTTTGCCGTATGGTCACATGGTGGAATATGATCACCTTCTTAAACAGACTGCCGGCCAGCAGGCAAAATCTATCTAAAAAAAATGAAACACGTTCTTCAACTTTATTGCCGACCAGTGTGCCCCAAAAATATTTGACTTCCGAGATTAAAATTTGTGCCAGCAGGCAAAGGTCGAGAATGAAAAACATGCACGAATGCACGCATACTTTTTGTTAAAACTATTTTCGATTTCTCGAAGGGCACCGCGCGGCCGGAATACAATGTAAGTTGCCTGATTACACCGCGGGCCGGAACGTTCAGCCGGACGCGGGCCGGATTCTGGCCCGCGGCGGAAGTTGCCGGACCCCTGAGTTAAAAGCGTTCCCGTATATTGGGACCGTAGGGTGAGGTTAAAAAACATTACTGCAAAATAAGTCATCGTGAAAGTGGCTACTACTAAAACATTTTAAAACATTTTAAAATGTTTTAAAACATTTCGCGCAAAATAATCCATCGTGAAAACGGCTAATCATACGTCAAATCAGCCAAAATCAGACAATCAGCGATTGGAGCCCTAGTACTTGTTGAATCAGCGATTGGAGCTGCCCAGTATTCCAATCTTCAACTTCAAGGACTCAATATTAATTTAAGTAATGGGCTTCTATACAAATATGAAAGCGTCTGAAGTAATTTTCGAGTATGGGGAACAACTTGGTAATCTCAACTCAAAACCTAATGTTAAAGCTGAACTGTTTCCTTTAAGTCATATTCAATTTGACCAGGTAAGGTGAACGTAAAAATTTGACCTCCGGTCAAGGTCAAGTGGTGACTTCAATATGTCGTGTTGTATGTTAGGAAACGTGCCTCTACGAGACAAACACATTGGTGCCAGTTTCACTTCTCTAGCTTCATGTTGTCGAGAGTTATTGACAAAATGGTGTTAGTGACCTCGGACGACCTCATGTGACCTTGCAAAGGCCACTGAGCAAAAACAAATGCGGAAACATCAATAAGTTCTAAAGTAACACAGACCATATTTTTTCCTGATCTGATGCGTGACCACTAAATGAAAAGCATTTACCAATTATCTGCCGTTGCTAGCAGTAATGTGCAAATACAATGCAATTTGGCGGACAACCATGCAACGTTACAGAGAGAAGAATGGTAACATTTATTTCTAGGCACATTTTTAATAATAGAACGGAGCTGCGTTTGTTTCAAAATTGTGCGTTGTTCATTCAATAACCGCAAATGATCAAGGGTGGAGGCGTTTTCCGACATCCGTAACGTTAAATATGGCCAATACTTATTTATTTAATACATAACGGCGGACCAACCGCAACAGCTATAAAGAAACGGAATCGGTTAGCTTATGCCTGAACCACGGGCGTCATTTTCTGAAAATGATTGGTAGGGCCCTAATGCTAACTTTATATATTTCAATGTCATTCTTACCATGCAACGTCACATAGGCCTAATGGCTAAAATGTGAAATTATTTGGTAGCGGCTCGGCCGTACCAGGCCTCTTAGAAACGACACACATGGCCCCATTACAATGAACATCGCGAGAGTGAATCTGTCATACGGGCGGCGTTTTGTCACATTTTCTAAAGGAATACGGTTGCTAAGCATGAGAATAAACTATGTAATATTATATAATGTATGACCGCGCTATTCCGTCCCTAGTAAGAGTTCATTAAAAGTTTCCACCTATGCGCTTCCATGCCGCGCAACAGTGAAGCCGCCTGAATGGATATTGAAGTACAGGCAATAATGTGATCAATTCGTCAAAGCGGCACGTGCGCACGTGCAGAGCCATCTCACTCCTGACCTGTGGAGAGGCAGCGGCTGAGAGGTCACTACCCACACACCAAATTGGTTTGTACAATCGGTACAACTCACAATCGGTTCAGTCGTTCCTGAGATATAGAATAAGGGTGTGCCGTGTGCACGTGCACACGTCAACTGCAGAGGCACACCACCCATGACTAATGGAAAAGCGGCGGCTGAGAAATCCCTAACCACATACCAAATCCGAACACATTCCACCCAGCCATTGCTGAGTTATTGCAACAAAACACCTTTCAACACCCCCCGCGCGGCACGCACCACGCGCAGTGGTAGTCACCCGCATGAGTCGGCACTGGTATCAAACAGGGTAGGTTGGATGGGATTACTCAGCAAAGATGCCCGCTTGTCAATCGGACGTGCGGTTGCAAAGCTATGAGCTTCTCAAAGCGCCACGGGTCGGGTTTGATCGGGTCGCTCATAATCATATTTTTCCCATATACCACGTGAAGACGAGCGAGCGAGCGCGCTCGCTCGTAATTATCCTGAACTGGAAATTAAGACAGCAATGACGGCAACAAACGAAACCTCCAAGCCCAATGAGACCATCTATGTCATTTCTTTGATGTATACGGTATTTAAGGCTCAGCCTGATACATTGCAGCTTAGTCTGAAGCGTGGCCGGCCAGTATAGTTTGATAGCCTCGGAAACGCACTTTGCCATTACGTGGGTGGAGCTCGAGCGGGGATTTTGTCTCAATAGCCATTTTCACAAAACAAGTATTGTGCGAAACCTTTTACAACGTTGTAAAATGTTTTGAGAAATGTCGACTATCCATTCCTTAGCCCGGCAGCCACTGGGTATTTTCTGTAGCACGAGTCACTGGGTGGGGTGTGGGGGATTTTTAGCCCCCCCCCCCTGTATCCTCGGAACCAATAAGAAGATTTCGCTTACTAAAAGGGTAAGCGATAGCACATGATATTTCATCAACGTTAAATAATTTGTGTTTCCCTAGAGGTCACTGGTAACGTCACAGGTCAGGTCAAAGGTCAAAATCGAGCTATTTGAGTTTATGGGCCATACTTTCCATTCAAAGCCTTTGGTTGCAACTATGATCATCCAGAGTGCTCTCAAAGGTATGATACACATCCCGCATGAACTTAATACGGATTGTGGGAAAAAGGTCAAGGTCAGGTCTCATAAGGTTACTATGCCAAAGAAGTATACGAAAGTCATGCAACACATGTTTCATATACTATCTTACGTATAGAACTAGACATTGGTACTAATTTTATTACCTGACTAAATGTTCGTAAAGTAAAAGTCAAGCAAAGGTCAAATTCAGGTCACAAAAGGTTAAAATTTTAGATGATAAATAAAACTAATAAATACATTTTTCAGGATCGGTTTTGTTTCAGAAATACAGTGCTGGCATTTATTTGTATGAATCTGGGTCAAGAAAACCAAAAACAAAATTGCGAAGTTTGAGATGTCATCACTCAGTCAAATTTAAAGATATCATTTTGACATTTCAAGAATAAAGAGATAACTCAGGTTATGAAGAGAGATGCGATGCGAAGCTGCAAATATGTTTCAGAGCGTGGATATGTGTTTCTTTTAGTCCTCATCTGGTAAATCATTATCTGCAAGTACTATTGCGTGGACTGTGTCGCAAGTCGCAGCTGTCTTTCAAATTACGACTCTGTTTTCTCTTGGCTGGTAATAAAACAATGCGAGCCATCTTCAGACTGCCAACCAGCATGTGACAAGGTAAACGGCTCTAGTATAATCCAACGCACTATGTGGCTGCTCCGCTCGTCAAGGCTCAGAACAGCGGCCATTGCGGCGCGCCAGCGGCCATTGCGGCGCACCTGCGGCATCTGGGAGCACCCTGGCCGGCGTCATCAAGTCCCCGAGCGGCGGTGGCGGATAACCGGGCGTCACATCTCATCCGGCAGTCTCATCAGATCACATCTCATCTCCGGCCGTCTGCTCCTCGGATATGTCCCTGTTGACACACCTGCCGCTGCCGCCGCCGTCTCGGACTCTGTTCTGTCGTCGCCTGATGACCGGCTCCGCCCTGACGACATTGCAGCGGTCGACACAGCTGCCGACTGCAGCGACCGCAGCGCCGGGTCCATGGGGGCAGGGCGTCCCCAGCGAACCAGACGGCAGGCTCCAGTGGCGCGCCAAACAACACACTGGTGGCGTAATGCAATTCATTAGCCGCGGCATAATGCGGCCGTTGCTGCAATCACCTAGATTAGGCCAGTGGGAGAGAGAGAGAGAAACAGGAACGGACGAGAGTGGATAGAGAGGAGGAAAACTGAGGATGGAACCTGGAAAACATGTTGGAAATGTCCGCCGTGATAACTTTAACATGAACGTAAATACATTTTAATTTATTTGTGAATTCTCGGCCATTTTCAGCTTAGCTTGGCATTGACTGGGGTCTCAGCTGAACACCATTGACTGGAGGGGGTGGGTAATAACCCCCTGGTTATGCTCCGAATCAATTATCAAAGCGAGACGCACACAACGGCATTCGAAATCACTCAAAAAGACAAATCTAATGGACACCCGAAAGTTTCAAATTGAGGTCACATGCCAGGGCACGGTCAGGTCAAAGGTAAAAATAGAGGTATTTGAGTTTATGCTTTCCATCTAAAGCCTTCGATTGTGACCATGATCAGACAAAGTGCTCTCAAAGTTATGATACGCATTCCGCTTGAGCTCAAGTGAGATTGTTGACAAAGGTCAAGGTCCAGGTCAGATCATAAAAGTTAACTTTGCACAAAATATCTACGAAATTCATAAAACACATGTTGCATGGATTGTTTTACGAGTAGATCTCGATAGTGATATGATTCGATAGTGATACTAATTTGTGTCCACCTGATTCCATGTAAATGAAGTTATTGCCAAGCTGAGTTCAAAGTCATTTAATACAATTTTAACATTTGTAATATATAAATATAAATAGAAAGGCATGTTTCTGGACCAGTTTTGTCCCAAAATACATTGATGTCATTCATTTGTCTGTATCTTTTAATAAAAGCCAAAAACCGCAATTTTAAAATATGTCGTCATGATTTACCAGTACTTAGGATGCAATGAGTCAGTCAAAAATAAATATATAATTTTGAAATTTAATTGACAGTTGCTCACCTGTGGTTGTCTACCATATTCCGTTATTTAATATCTTTGGCATTTCTGATTTTGTGGTCATTTGCTTGAATCCACTCTCTTTATATTTTTTCATTAAGAACCAAGCAATTAAAAATCTGAGAAAGTCATGTTGCAGCCCCTATCATTTTCTATCTTGGAAGTTTTGTGATTTTTTCCTCAAAATTTGGTCTTTTTATGGCCTGTTAAATGGAGTGTGCCTACTCTTTTGAAATGTCAAATATATTTTATTACGGTAAGAAGCTATTGGTTTGATCATTGGTTACGATAAAATTCACGTCTGGGGTCCCTTTAGCTGAATTTGTACTTATATTCTGTTTTACATTTTTATATCCAACAAGCGAACACCACAATAAACAGAGTAAAGAGGATGTTATCTAGAATGGCGCACCTGAGACAATAAACTTCCCATGCGAACAATGTTAAATATCTGGACATAGCTGGGACCAACTTTTGAGTCATACAAATGACGATACATTGCTTTAGGTGCTGAAGGTGCTAGTTTGAGCATGAGCAAACACGATTTTTGTTCCCCACCATTCATTTAAGTTTGTTTTTATAAATTCTCTGGAGGTAACAATATCCCTTTACTAATGTAAATTTTGTTGTTATTCTATCTGAACTTATACATACCAACATTTGCATTATGTATCTAAATTTGGCTTTCTATCGGCTTTGTCAGTATCACTTTGCATCATCAGGAAACAATGTGCCTACAAGCCCTTTCGCTCATAAATATCTAACAATGTACACAGTAAGTGCATTTGGCGATGTTGACCAAAAAGTGGTGTGATGTTAGTTTACTTTACCATGGCTTCCAAAATCAAGTAGCATCCATTTACTATAAATTTATCATGACCTGCCTCCAGACGATTAACCCTGCAACTTACTGTGATGTTTAAAACATTAAGCGAACCATTATGGACATGAGAACAGGAACGCGATTCACTGTGGAGAGAAAGTAACGTTAAATAGAGGTAACTGGAGATCATCGACATTTATCATGATTGATGCTGTTTGTTTATAGCTTATCTCTACGATTTGGTGAGGCTATTTTTCAATCTTGTACTTACACAAGCCTCGCTGTTCATGAGCTAGGAAGACTCATCTTTTTTACCGAACTTCAGCGCGGTGAGTGAACGATGAAAATTAAGACGTCTTAAGTGTTAATCCTAACCCTAAGTTCATGCAGACTAGACGTATCTGGTAACTTAATTAGAGATATAAAACTCGTGTTTACCTGATCGCGCAAAGAAAACAATATATATATATATATATATATATATATATATCCATTTTAATTGTGTTTATCCAATGTTACTATGGGGAAGGGTTTAATCCTAGTGAAAATGTCCCATGCGTCTCGAGTGTCACGTTTTTGCAACTATTGGGTCGTTAGTGGCGAAGCACTGCAAGAAATGTCGCCCAATTTGCAGCTTTGCCCTCTATCGCTTCCACACTCCTGCTTTCGTGTTGAAGTCGCAGCACGACTGGCGCATGATAGTAACAAACCTGCAGCTCTACATCTCCTGTCCCTGACTTGGTTGCAGATAACGTGGGTGCGGCGGCGCGACTGGCACATTCTCTCCTCAAACCTGCAGCTCTACATCCAGGATGAGCGGTTTCAAGTGACGCACCTGGGTGGCTCAGACGAGTGGAACCTGCGCATCAAGCCGGTACGACACTCCGACGGCGGCAGCTATGAGTGCCAGGTGAGTTCCCAGTGGGTTCCAGTCTGTATAGACTAAGCCCGGCGGACTATGACAGGGCTGAAGCACGGTTCGAGTACAGCTAGAGCACGGCTAGAGTAGGCCAGAGCACGGCAAGAGTGCGGCGGTCACTGGGCGCGTCTGAAATACGGCACGCTTAGGCCGCTTAGGCCGCGCTTAGGCCGCGCTTAGGCCCCGATTAGGCCCCACTTAGGCCCCGCTTAGGCCGCGCTTAGGCCGCGCTTAGGCCCGCGCTTAGGCCGTTGCTGGGGAATTCGGCAGCCACGGGTCGTTGACTTAGCAACGATACCGACACCCAGGGCGGCTTAAGTCGGACTCGGGAGTAGGGCACCTGGATTACTTGAATGGACATTAGCCGCGAGCTTAAGCCCACATGGCATAATCTGTCGGGCACTGTCTGGATTGCGGACGCCAATATGGACAGGCCGTTCGTACGCGACGGAGCTTTACAGCACCTCGCTTACATACGAATACGACGCACCAATTTAAAGAAGCACGGCGCTGCGTTCACAGCCAATTTATATAACAATCAAAAAGCTAATGAGGTGCAAAATGACGTGACACGGCGGCGGTATATTACATCAGCGTGCCCTAGTTGGGAGCAGCAGCTGTCGGTCTGGTGGGTAATTTCGCCGGTGTTTTGTTAGAGGAGTGAATAGAGGAGCGGGCCAAAGCACGGTCGTCGTGTCGTCGCGGTCGTCGCGCGCCGTCAGCGCCTGTGGTCCGGCGACCGCCGCCTTTCCAAAGCCGACACGCCCTAAAGTGGTGTTCATAGACTGGAAGGCAATTGATGTCAGTTTTATGGAGCCTTAGCGTGATACGTAGAGCGGCCCTGAGACGCTGTCCGTTAAATTTTTATTCTGCGCAAAGTTTTATCGCTGCTGTGACGTTGTCGCAGGATTTTCAGGAATTCAGCGACACGAAATTACGCTGTCAAGCGATAGGCCATTGAGGTGAAAGTGGTACGCAGTTTGAGCCTGCAGATAACATTCCGTCATTATAAGAAGGAACATTAGAGTGGGTGAGAAAACTAAAATTGTGTATATCTTTGATATACAAAAGTATCTGAACGAAAAAATACTTGGCGTATTTCATTTCAAAGGAGTGCTCTTCTTGGAACGCTTTGAAATTATATTTCGCTTAAAAAACACTCATCTATCCAAAACTGGGAGCACAACATTATTGTGAAGAGGCATAATAAATACAGAAATGAACTTGTATTTAATTACTTCAAATACTTGTTGAGTAGTTTGACGACATGCTTCAACGGAGTAAATGAGGCCTACATTCAGCCTGGGATATTTCGCTCAATATCGTAGACCAAGCTCTGTTGCTGTAATCTGTACTCTGTAGTATTAATTGTATTATCTCATATCTCATTGGCTACACTTAAAATCACAAATAAGTCCTGCAGATGTGAGGTCACCGTGTTTATCTCACCCAGCAATGCTGACCGAGATCAGCATTCTTTAGAGTTGTTGCTTTACTAAATGCATCTTGCGGCGCAGTGACCTTTGCCTTGCTATGATCTGTCGCGCCATTGCTATGTTCAAAGCTCTGATGACAGTGAGATGAAGTGTGAGACAGTGAGACAGTGAGATGACAGTGAGATGAAGTCGACTAACGAGCGTGTCTGTCTATCCGGGCTAATCGCTTTTTAGCAAGAAGAAGACTGCAAATTCTTGGGATCATGTTTTTCACTTTCAAATAAGGCATGCAAATCTAATTAGTGTCGACTAAGCCAATTCCCTTAATATGATTGCAAGAGAATATGCGTATTCATTTCCAAAAGCGCATTATTTAATCCAAGGATGAGTTCGTTTTTACAAGTCAACCAAGACGTATGAAAAGCGCTTTGTTTTTAAGACCAAAATGACATGATTAATGAATATATGATGCAATGTGTTCAGTTAACTTCATAACTAGCGGCACAATATCAAACGACGCCAGCTGCCATCACAAATAAAACCATTTCCGCAGAAGTTCCGCTGAACGTTTCACAGTCCGGGCTATCAACAACACTCAAACCTAAATTACAGGAAAGTACCGTAAGCGGTTTGACGGACGAGTAAAACGAGTGGCCAAAGTCACGAAATACCCCCGCCACTGCCCACCCCGCACCCGGATTTCCTGGCGATCCAATTCACTCAATGGATTTGTTGCAAATGACTGCAAGCGCACTGCGCCCATGACGATGATGTTTGTGCGGCGACACGGCGTCTGTCTGAACTGTTACGCATGCTGACCATACATGTGGTAAGTACAGTCTAGTGTAGATGTTCTGTCCACTTCATCACCTCAACCGATGACGATGTTCCCGGTGAATAAATCCTTCGTTAAAACGGCTAGTAGCAGTCCTTTCAGTGCTCTATTCGAATAAATCCTCCATTTCCCTGGGGCGATGTTTGTTTTCGTCTGACGGAAAGCTAGCGTAGAAAGTGTTCTTAAAAACCTTTGGTTAAGCGCACCAGTTTAGTTCAATGTCAACTTTGTCTATCGGTGCCGTTTGTCGGTGCTACATGCAGTGAAATCTATTGAAACTAGTTTTGCTCTCGCCCCTGATACCGGGGGAGAGAGCTATAGTAATTGCATTGGATTCCACTGCGTGCAGCACCGACAGACAGAGGCAGAAACATCGGACAGAACTTTTGCACGGACAGAACATTTACCCTAGACTGTACATACTCACCATACTATGGAGATGTGACGTCGAGCTGCTGCCGTCACATTGTCCGGCAGCATGGCCTTATATGGAGATGTAACGTCGAGCTGCTGCCGTCAACATTGTGCGGCAGCATGGCCTCATCACTTTATCTGCGAGCGGTGCTGGTGCCTGACCCTGTGACAGGCATACATATTCCCCAGCCTGACAGGCAAATGGATGAGCCAAGCCAGACTCAGTCTCGTCAATTACGGTCTTGATTAGTGTTAATCGTGCCTGGGGGTTTGGTGGTCAGTCCTACGCAATATTCCTGGAAATGTGTACATCATGTTGATAAAATTAAATGGCAGGTGAATCAATACAAAACAGACAAGATAATTTGCACGATTACGTGTTTCTATCCCAATGCCTTCCTTACATGTTCCGGGTTGGTGCCGCCAAACAAGAAAATAAGACAAAACAGACCGAGTGAAGTTTGACCACCTGTTTCATCTGTGTTGACCACTTCGACGTATTCGCTCAGCGGTATACCAACGCTCAAGTGCAGAAAACCATGCACACAACGAGCGTGTTTCTTGTGACAAGATGAAGCAATTTAAAATAAGGTCCTGGGTCAATAGGTGACCTCTGAGGTCATGTCAAAGACCGAAATGTCAAATCGTAAATGTGTGAAAATTGAATACTGATAGAGCCAAAATGGTAAAGAAACATCTTGTTGTATGTGTATTGACTGTTATATTGTATTGTATGTATTCATATATATTTTAACTTGACGTCGTAGCTTTTATCTTCTGACTTCACCTGTAACTGGGTTTTGTGCCTGTTGGTGATTCATCAATAAACATAAACAACATAAACATAAACATAAACTTGTTACGCTTAATATATGCCAAATTTGAAATCAGCGTCCAAAATGACCTAAAAGCTGCCAAATTAAAAAGTGTAATGTCAGGTCATCTGAGGTCAGTGACCTTGGTTGACCTTTGTAAGCGCATGACCCCGGTAGTACATTTAACTATGTCAAATGGCTCAATATTTGAAATCAGCGTCAAAAACTGTCCTAAAAGCGGCCAGAAGCCCAAAAAGTCATCGGAGGTCATCGAAGGTCAGTGACTTCGGTTGACCTCAGAAAAGGTCACTCGAGGTCACATTTTCAGCAGAAGACACACATGTCATCTGGAAACATCTCTGCATTTGCTCCTGAACGTCAAACACTGCACTCGGAAACTAAACATGTAACATGGATCGATGCTACGGGACGCCAGTTTCGCCTGACATGACCTTGAGAAACAGGTCCTAGGTCGCGGGTCATGAAATCTGGAAGTTCGAAATTTCCAGAGTGTGTGTCAAATTGTTCAAAAGTAGTATATTACTGAAAGTTTCATTGCAATCGGTTACAAACTACGTGAGTTATTCGGGAAAACCGAGGGGGTGGCATCCACCACTTACCCAGGCGAGGGTTACAGGGATTATACGGGGTTTTCCCATAATAATTGAGTTACATAGTACAACGCACTTATAAAGGTGGTAAAAGACCCAGGGTAGCCACATTTTTGTAAACGACCTCTTCTGCACGTAAGAACATTTCAAAGTGCGCGGTGATGACACCGCGTACTTTCTGCAGTACTTCCTGAGGCATAGCCACTGCGCCAGTCATCTCTTTCACGCTGATAAAAATACATCACTTTGGCATATTTCCGATAAAAACATAAATATTATTAACAACTATGCTTGTTTTGTTCCAACAACAGCTGCAGTTACCCAGTTTTTCAATAAAATTCGATATCTTTCATTATTTTCCATGTCAAAATTAAATAGCATGACACCACCAAATTCTTAACGCTACAAACCACACAAAAAAGAGATAAGAAAGACACAAAATTCGAACGAACAGTGTGTGATAATAAAAAAGTCACGTTAGTTTAAAATTGCATAATCATGTTGTGATCCAGTGTAGGATTTGTAGATAATTCAAAAGACTAAAATTGAAGAAAGGGTAAAAGTAGTCGGGACAGAATGCCGATCACGTACTCGTTATCTGATACAAGTCTAAAAAATTAAAGCTGATAGTTGCTGTAATAATGGGCTAAATGAGCATTGAGGCCCATGTTATATGTCTTAAGCGTATTTGACCCTCGCCCGTGTAGAACAAGATCACTGCGTGACCGTGTAGGGGGGGGGGGGTACGACCCTTCTTGGCGTTTGGCCCCTAATTGAACGCTAGAGCTTTGATTAAAAAAACGAAGCGTGCTGCTTGTGACAGAGAAAATAAAGCCATTTACATCTGATTTGAAGGTCATTGGGTGACCTCTGAGTTCATGTCGAAGCCAAAATGTCATCAAATCGTAAATAAGTAAAACATGAGAACTTATCGAGCTAACATCGTAAAAGAACATCTTAGAATGCTAAATAGACGCCACATTTAATATCAGCATCACAAAATGACCTAAAAAAACGTCAAATTAAAAAAAGGTCTTATCAGGGGTCATCTGAGATCAGTGACCTCGGTTGACCTTTGGCAGTGCATGACCCCAGTGGAACATATAATCATGTTATATGAATCCCAGAATTAAAATCAGCGTCACAACTGCACTAGAAACGAACAGAAGACGAAATAAGACATCTGAGGTCATCGGAGGTCAGTGACCTCCGTTGACCTCTGAAAAGGTCTATCGAGATCACAATCTCTGCAGAAGCCACAACTGTCACCTAGAATGACCTTTCCATGTGCTCTTGAACAACACACACTCGGGAACTGCACATGTTTCAAGGATCGTTACTACGTGACGCTAGTTTCGCAAAACACGACCTTGAGAAATAGGTCAAAGGTCATGGGTAATGCGGGTTATAAGTTCGAAACATTCCGAGTACGTGTCAAATTGATGCAAAGTAGGGTACTGAAATTTTCTTCGCGATCAGTTGATATTTACGCGAGTTATTCTGGAAAAACCGAGGGGGTGGCATCCAACCTCCTACACTGGCGAGGGTTAAAGTTCATACAACTGCAAAAGAGTGCATTTCCTTTCAGGACAGAAACCCGTATAATCCCTTTAACACTACCATTGACTCTACATCCAGAGCGTTAATTAACATAGCAGCTGCCATTAGCATGGTTGCTATCGTTCCCAATGACGATGAGGCGCAATATCATCCCGTTCGCACTCACAATTTAATTAGCTTGAAGAGATGTTATATTTGCGTAAATTTGACCAGAGTGCTGAAATTATCTTTCAGCTCTCTGAAAGCAAGGCAAAAAACGTCGAGAGCTTAAGTCCCGCGCACTTCTGCAGTTGCAGCGACTATTTAATTCCCCGAAAATCCCCAAGAAAGTATATCAGAACGTGCGTAGCCAGCTTAACATTACCTTCCTCATCATGTCACTGGTGGAAACCACCCAGCTTAATCAGTCGACTTCGTGGAACCGTTTCGGGCTCCAATAGCATTTTTCGTCTGCGTCTCATGAATCGCGCGACGAGCGGCGCTGAGCATCGCCAATCCAATCCTGTGCCGTCCCCTCTGTCTCGTTTAGACCTGGAATAGATAAGTTGACGCTCAATTTGCACGCGTCTTACTTCCGGGAGCCGCTGACCCGCCGACGCCCAACCGCCAGAATATATTCGTCACCGACGAGTGTCAATCTCCTGCCTCAGAGCTGTACCAGCCCGTCAACCTTTCCAGTCTCGAGCTGCCAGAGCTTGACAGCCCTTAGGCCTGACCGAGAGTATGACAGGACTTGATGATCCGGAAATTCCAGGACCTTTTCAGCCGGCTGACCGAGCACCTGGCTAGCTGGCTGAACGCAGTCTCTACCTGGAACGGGCATCAGTAAATTAATAATTTGCTCACAGTTACAGATGTTGCTGTCGGAATGCAATAAAAAATGCACCAAGACACGGCTAATGTTTGAGAATGACACGCTCAGCAAGCACGCAGGTTGTGAAAGGACATTATTTCACCAGTGTCGTGAGGCGTGGCTATGCTTACACGTTGTGGAAACACGTGTCGAATGTGACTAACTAGAAGATATTCTTGTACGTGCTGACGACAACCTGCTGCATTGCTTTGTCGAAGTATTCGCAGTTAAGTTTCTGTTAAGTGAGCTCAAGATTCCAATAAGTTGATGGATAAGAACAAGCTGATAACTGCATGTCAAGCATTGCAGTCTCACAAACTGAATTGCCAATTTAACCTCCTGCTATCAGCCATTTTCAAGACAAAGACTTTCAAGCTGTGAAGAACATTAAGCTGAGAAATGGGTTCCACCTCAAGCTTAATAGCATTGATGTTTGATTTGCACTGGCGGATCCAGGGGGCGAGAGGCATCAGGGGCAAATGCCCCCCAAACCCCCTGAAATCGTCAAAAATTCACACATGTCCTGATGTAGAAGGACATCTACGCAACTTTTACCGAGGAAAGTTTTTTATAACGTATAAGGGGAGCGCATAAGGGAGCGATTTTTTTCGGGATGATTTCTTCCCATGGCACCACAAACTAGATCCTCTAGATTCGCCAATGGATTAAGCCTTAAGGTGTTAACTTTTTAATATGTGACTCATTTTTATGCATTCCTTTTAAGGTAACACTTGTCCACATTAAACGTAAAACATCGGAACCGCAAAAGTGTCTTGTCAAGTCAAGCTCTTACGCAAGGTGATCCGACAACAATGATTTCGTTGCACTTAATAGCTGAACTGTTGTATGCCGAGCAACAATCCAATATTGTCCGAAGGATAACAAGAACGGAAACATGACGCAACAGTAAACTCCAAAATGAGGCCTGAGTTAAGCGTGTTCGACTCTGTGGGTCCGCTCTACCTACGGCGCGGTGTGCAATGAAGCCGGGACGAGTTAGAGACGGCACAGGTGGCACTCCTCTGCCAGTTCCCATCCTCAGTAGTTAACAGCTCATCAAGTTGCGACGGAGAGTTGATGGTTGTCTCGGTTTTGGTGGCGGTGGAGCTGACAGTTGTCGGCCTGAAGATATCGCACCGGACGGCTGTCGATCTGGTGATTTTGCAGCTCTCCAATGGTCGTGAAGCCGTCTCCGGCCGGAAGAGATAGTCACGGTTGTCGCCTGCCCCGGCAGAATGGCCGCGTCGATGTTCGCGGACGGCGCGCCTTTCAATCAGACAGATGGATTGCCTGGGGACACTAAATCCAACATATCGGACGACATCCACTAATGGAATTGCCGTCTAACTGTTGTCGTTACCCGCTGTCAGGCCCCGTTTGTGGGCCTGTATCAGGCCAGGAGATGGGCGCCATGGGCAGCTGATCAGACATTGCCTTCAGATAATTTCCCTTATCGCCAACGGCAAGTGGGTACAATAAGGTAAATTTCAATCAGACCAAATTGCATGGATAAATATATATTCAAAGTGATCGCTGTTCGACTCTTTTCATTTTCTGTTTAGAAGGCCACCATTCGCAAGCCCAATTCCGGAGAATTCATTTGGTTGTCAGCTGGCATTTCTATATCGGGCGGCCTATCTCCCAGAAACTGATGACATTGCATCCCAGGCGTATTTATCATTCCGGGGCGACTAACAGATCACTGCCCTACGTGACGCCATCCCACCTTTGAATAATGCAGTATCGATTCCGGCTCGCCTTAATGTAAGCTGAGTCAGAGCTCATGCCAGCACGTGGTAGTTGTTGACGCACCTCCGCGAACGATATTGTGTTGACGCACCTCCGCGAACGATATTACATTTACTGCATTATTTCGTTACTGGACATATACTTCAGCCTTGAACTTCAGCGTAGCGTTTCGCTACCAGACAAAACAAATAGCCCAAGACGACATGAAATAGCTGATTAAATAAGTCTCATAGGTACTATGTGGATAATATTGTACAAACCTATTATTACATAAACTAGAGTCAAATAAAACACAGGGATTGTGTATGGTGACGAGTGAAGCACGAACAATGAACATGCACTGTGATAAAATGCACTGCCACACACGTCATCACCTATGCACCGGACGCCGCATCAATCGACAGCGCGTGCAGGGTATAACCGACAGGGTATAACCGACAGACAGGGTATAACCGACAGTAATAACCGACAGGGTATAACCGACAGGGTATAACCGACAGGGTATAACCGACAGGGTATAACCGACAGTATATAACCGACAGGGTATAACCGTGCAGGGTATAACCGACAGGGTATAACCGTGCAGGGTATAACCGACAGGGTATAACCGTGCAGGGTATAACCGTGCAGGGTATAACCGACCTGACACAGAATCAGTATGCATCATACCGGCTATAGGACTATAGAAGAGTGGGCCGGCATGGGGGACTCACGACACAGCAGGGGCGCAGCCAGACCTTCGACAAGGGGGCACTGCATCCCCAGGGGCTCTCTCAGCAAAGGCCCCCCCCGAAAAAAATGGCGCCAAAACAAAAATATCCTGGATTTTGGCCACTATATTTGCAGGGCCCCCAAAAAGTCACAAAAAGGGACGTCGCCGATAATTTTTTAGCGAAAAAGTCGGACCAATGTGGGGGCACGTGCCCCCTGTGCCCTCCCCTGGCTGCGCCCCTGCGTCACAGTACTGCAGTGGGGCACACAAGACGTCCTGCAGCGCGTCTGAGGGCCCGGTATTGCGTCCGATGAATCGGACGTAATGAGATCGTGACTGGCCGTGACCGCCATACGAGGCGTGCTGGGCGTGCTGGCGTGCTGTCAGCCGCCTCAGCTGACAGCACGCCAGTCTGCCTGCGGCTGAGTGTCATGGCCCGTATACCGGGGACGTCCCTCTGCGGCGGAGCACAGTGGTGGTGATGCGTGCTGTGGTGTGGAGGGATTTTCGTGGGGTTTGCGACGCGAACTGACAGTTTCAGCGGATCATTATACAGTGTAATGATCCGCTGAGGTTGTTTAGCCACAGTTCTGCCCCTGCTTAAGGTACAGACGAGCGTTGCTCGTCTACACGAGCCGTAACCAGACTAGTCTCTCGGGGAAACGCTTATGAAATGCAGCACAAGCATGAAACGACACCACATGTGGCCGTCCCAGTTCAAGTGACTTGAAGACAGACAAGTGACTGCCTACTGCTTAGGATACAGTAAAAATATTTTTCGGTGATAAGTTAATAGAGGGTTGTTGAAAAAACACAGACTCGTACTACTTATTTGTATACAAGTCTGTTTAAATGCATCCATTCTCGATATAGCTGCTAAAAAGCGTCCATCCACACTCCAGTCTTCTCAAACATGAAACAACCTTCTGAATAGCCAACTTTACCCTTTTACCATGGATAATATGTAGGCATGGCGTTTTGTTTCGTAACGTAGCCTGAACCTGATTATTACAGCCCATTAAGATAGTCCCAGGAAATCACGCTGTAGCCGTACGTCACCAACAAGCTGACTCCACGCTGAGAACATGCATCTTCCCGTGATATACAGACGTGTCTGTGACGTCCCGTAACACATGCCCGCCTGATCCCCGTGACCTGACATATGTGCCGGATTTGTGACCTCCACAGCCCTCGGCGCGGTTGCACTGGTCCACATACCCTATGCCCTGCGGTGGCAGCTTGCATGCCAGACGAAGCGATGAAGTAGATTTATCTATTGACCTCGCAGAGGTTACAAAAGCGATCTGTCCACAACCTTGGATTATGTTTGATCGCAGTTCAATCACCTTGGTCGCATCTTATTGCAATCGCCTTTCAATACGGCTTGGATGAGGTTGACGACGATCTATCGTGTTTAGAAGCCATTAAAGAATGTCGATGAACCTTATCTTATAGTGCAACTTGCATTTGCTCTCTGCTGGCAATTTCTATGTGACAGAACAGGATATATAGCATAACAAGCAGTGTTATCTAGAAAGCTGGTTTTAGTTGATGTTGAAACAACGTTATTAGCCGTTTTCACGATGGATTATTTTACGCGAAATGTTTTAAAACATTTTACAATGTTGTAAAATGTTTTAAGTTATAGCCGTTTTCACGATGGACTAATTTGCGAAAAAAATAACCCTCGCCCTGCGGGACCGTAGGGCAAGGGTTAAAACATTTCTTGCACATTAGCCCATCGTGAAAACGGCTACTACTAAAAACATTTTAAAACATTTTAAAATGTTTTAAAACATTTCGCGCAAAATAATCCATCGTGAAAACGGCTATTGATTGTAATGTTAGCCAAGGCCCGTGCTTCTTCTCCATGATTTTCAAGTGATTGGTCTTTGATTCGGCACATGCTCATTGTTTGCCTAAACAACCTGTCCAGTTGGTACGATCTCCGGTTAGACCCAGACTGTGTGGTTCAGTCTTAATAGATCCGGCCGGTCTGTATGCTGCCATTGACTGTGTGATGACCTGTTCATTGGACCGGCCGGTCTGTATGCTGCCATTGACTGTGTGATGACCTTTCACTGGACCGGCTGGTCTGTATGTGACAATTTGACTGTGTGAATGGACCTGTTACATTTGGACCGGCTGGTCTGTTATGCTGCCATTGACTTGTGATGACCTGTTCATTGGGACCGGGCCTGGTCTGTATGCTGCCATTTGACTGTGTTTTGATGACCTGTTCACTGGACCGGCTGGTCTGTATGTTGACATTGACTGTGGTGATGGGAACCTGTTCATTTGGACCGGCCCGGTCTGTAATGGCTTGCCATTGGACTGTGTGATGACCTGGTTTCACTGGAACCGGCTGGTCTGTATGGTTGACATTGGACTGTGTGATGACCTGTTCATTTTGGAGCCTGGCCGGTCTGTATGCTGCCATGACTGTGTCGATGGACCTATGTTCACTGGGACCGGCTGGTCTGTTATGCTGCCATTGACTGTGTGATGACCTGTCATTGACCGGCTGGTCTGTATGTTGACATGACTGTGTGGATGACCTGTTCGATTTGGACCGGCGGGTTATCATGTGGGGTGGGGTGGATGGTCTGTATGTTGACATTGACTGTGTTGATGACCTGTTCATTGGACCGGCTGGTCTGTATGTTTGACATTGACTGTGTGATGACCTGTTCATTGGACCGGCTGGTCTGTATGTTGACATTGGACTGGTGTTGACGACCCTGTTCAGTTTGGACCGGCTGGTCTGTATGTTGACAATTTGACTGTGTGAATGAATCCTGTTCATGGACCGGCCGGTCTGTATGCTGCCATTGATGTGTGGATGACCGTTTCATTGGATCCGCTGGGTCTGGTATGCTGCCATGTGACGTGTTGATGACCTGCTTCACTTGGACCGGCCGTCTGTATTGTTGACATGGACTGTGTGCATGACCTGTTCATTGGACCGGCTTGGTCTGTATGTTGACATGACTGTGTGGATGACCTGGTTCACTGGGACCGGCTGGTCTGTATGTTGACATTGACTGTGGCGTATGACCTGTTCATTGGACCGGCGGTCTTGTGATGTTGACATTGATGTGTGATGATGCCTGTTCATTGGACGGCCGGTCTGTTATCCTGCATTGGGACTGTGTTGATGACGCTGTTCACTGGACCGGCTGGTCTGTATGTTGACAGTTGACTGTTGTGATGACCTGTTCATTGGACCGGCGGTCTGTATGCTGCCATTGACTGTGTGATGACCTGTCATGGACCGGCCGGCTTGTATGCTTGCCATTGATCTGTGTGATGACCTGTTCATATGACCGGCTGGTCTGTACTGCTGGGCCATTTGACTTGTGTTGATGACCTGTTCATGGACCGGCCGGTCTGTATGCTGCCATTGACTAGTGTATGACGCTGTCACTGGACCGGCCGGTCTGTATGTGACATTGACTGTGTGATGACCTGTTCATTGGACCGGCCGGTCTGTATGCTGCCATTGACTTGTGTGCACCTGACTTGTTCATTGGGGACCGGCTGGTCTGTATGCTCCATTGGACTGTGTGATGACCTTGTTCATTGGACCGCCGGGTCTGTATGCTGCCATTGACTGTGTGATGGACCTGTTCATTGGACGCTGGTCTTATGTTGACATTGGGACTGTGTGAAATGACCTGTTCATTGGAACGGCCGGCCTGTATGTTGACATTGACTGTGTGATGACCTGTTCATTGGATCCCGTGCTGCCCTCTGTATCTGTTAGACATTTTGACTGTTGTGAGTACCTGTTCATTGACCGGCCGGCCTGTATGTTGATCATTTGACTGTGTGGATGAACCTGTTCATTGGACCTGGGCCGGTCTGTATTTGTGCCATGACTGGTGATGAGCCTGTTCACTGACGGCCGGGTCTGTATGTTGACATTGACTGGTGTGATGACTGTTCATTGGACCGCCAGGTCTGTTAGCTGCCATTGACTGTGTGATGACCTGTTCATTGGACCGGGCTGGCTGTATGGCTGCCATTGACTGTGTGATGAAAAATAAAACCTGTAAATCATTGGACCGGCTTGGTCTGTTATGCTGCCATTGAACTGTTGTGGTGACCTGTTCATTTGAAGACCGGCTGGTCTTTATGTTGGACATTGACCTTGTGTGATTGACTCTGTTTCATTGGACCGCTGGTCGTATTGCTGACATAGTACTGTGTGATAACCTGTCATTGGACCGGCTGGCTGTATGTTGACGATGACTGTGTGGATGACCGGTTCATTGGACCGGCTGTCTGTAGTGCTGACATTGACTTGTGTGATGACCTGTTCATATGGAGCGTCGCTGTTCGTGTATGTTGACATTGGACTGTGTAAGATGAAACCTGTTCATTGGAACCGGCTGGTCTGTTGCTGACATTGACTTAGTGTGATGACCTGTTCATTGGACCGGCTTGTCTGTTATGTTGACATTGACTGTGTGAATGACCTGTTCATTGGACCGGCTGGTCCAATGTTGATGCTGCTCCATTGGACGTGTGGTGAATGACCTGTTCATTTGGACACCGGTCCTGGTCTTGTATGTTGACATTGACTGTGTGATGACCTGTTCATGACCTCGGCTTGGTCTGTATGTTAGCATTGCGTGTGATGACGCTGTCCAACTGGACCGGAACTGGTCTGTATGTTGACATTGACTGTGTGATGACCGTTCCATTGGACCGGTGGTCTTAGCGTGCCATTAGACTGTGTGATGACCTGTTCATTGGGACCGGCTGGTCTGTATGCTGCATGACCGTGTGATGACCTGTTCATTGGACCGGCTGGTTGTATGTTGACATTGATCTGTGTGATCCTGGACCTGTCATTGGAACCGGCCGTGTCTTATGTTGACATTTTGACCGTTGTGACTGACCTGTTCCATTGGACCGGCGGCCTGTTATTGCTGGCATTGATCTGTGCAGTGACCGTACTCTGGGTATCGAGACGGGACTGGATTGCCGCGGTCCACGGGCCGGGACACAACGGCCGGGGGCGTCTCTAGACACACGGCCTTAGCTGAAGACAGCACCAGACCACAGGTCAGACTCAGCCAGACACAGACAGACACCAGACAGACAACAGTCAGACACAGTTCAGACACAGCCAGGACACCAGTCAGACACAGTCCACGACACCAGTCAGACACAGTCAGACACAGCCAAAGACCACAGCCAGACATCAGCCAGACACAGGCAGGACACAGTCAGACACAGTCAGACACAGCCAGACACAGAACAGGACACAGCCAGACAAACAGCCCAGCACAGACAGACAGAGACAGGACACAGACAGGACTACAGGACACTAAGACAGGACACAGGACAGACACGAGACAATACACAGACAGACACAGCCATGACTCAGCCAGGGACACAGACAGACACAGCCAGATCAGCCAGAACCACAGTCAGACACAGCCAGACACTCAGTCAGACACAGGCCAGACCACAGTCAGGACACAGCCAGACACAGCCAGACACCAAGCCAGACACAGCCAGGACACAGCCAGACACAGTCAGACACACAGACACAGCCAGACACAGTCAGACACAGTCAGACACAGTCAGACACAGTCAGACACAGTCAAACACAGTCAGACACAGTCAGACACAGTCAGACACAGCTAGACACATTCAGATACAGCCAGACACAGTCAGACAGCCAGAAAATACAATCAGAGATTTATTATACTAAGTTCGATACAGGCGACATCAAATTCAAAAAGTTTTATATTAGATACCTTTGGCCTTCTATTGATGTGAATTAAATTAAAATGGTCCTAGCACGCTTCAGTCTACGCGGAAAATTATCAAATTGGAGCAGTGACAACTGATTTCGATGTCTTGAAATTAATGATAATAATGATAAGTATAATTGATCCATCAGCTGGGCCAATTTCAGAGGATGTCGTTGCGCTGAAGCGTTAAGTTCCGCTCATCTCTCTGGAGCCGACAGTCCCAGGTTGGTCGTTGTTCAGGCCTCGCCAGCGCTTCATGGTGTCGAATTTCGGCCACTCTCCTCCGTCGTCGGTCGACCTCCCGTCCGGTTATTTCGCTGCGGTCGACAAGACGGATGCGGCGCGGTTACAAATGACCGGCGGCCTGTGCGGCTCGCGGCGGCCTCACGGCCTGACCGCGCCACCACCGGCAGTCATGGTTCCACGGAATAAACTCCGAAATGCCGGCCGGCCGGCCGGCGGCGCCTCGGACACCTACAGGCGATTTCGATAATTCAACGCGGCCAGACGGCTGGGGCTGGCCAGGAGCCGACCAGCTGGCGATGCTTAGGCCTCCAGGGGAGGGACGGAGCCGAGTTCGGCATTGTCGATACGGGATGTTATGTAATGGTGTACATTGGGTACAAAGGGTTCAATGTTGTTGTTTTTCACATGCGATTTATATAAGTGTGGGTGGGATGAGGGTTGAGGTTAATTGGATTAAGAGTATTGTTATATATTTTGGGCAGATTGTCATCCGATTATATAAACATACACAGTTAGGATATGAGCTGAAGATAAGCTGTTGGTGTTCTATTAGTGGTGAGCTAGATTATTTAGCAAGTCAGCTCTGTCAGACTGTCAGGACAATTTATGGTGAACACAGGGTCTTCTAAGAAGACGCTGATTTTCACTTCAGTTGAAGTCTGAACATGGCCGACCTAAGCAGGAACCCCGTGACTCTGCCCGGTCCTCGCTGTCTCGTGAAGAAGCGATGGGCGTCTTTTATCGGTCGTTCATTCTCGCTGGCACTTCTGAGAAAATCTGGCGAGAAGTCTGTCATGAAAAGTGTTGCCGAGAACATATAGGAGGAGGATGAGTGTTTTCTAGCCGTGCATTCCAGTGATAAAATATCCAGTAAGCCTAGCAAATGGGAGAAAGTTGAAATATTGTGGAGAGCGATTCCAGAAAATAAGATTGTTTATTGCACACTCTTGGTACGCAATAAATCGAAGACTGAATTCCGATAGTGCTGCGTTACACACTCTTATCGCATTCAAGACAAAACAAAACTACTGTTTCCGAAAATAGACAGCAAGTGAAATTAGTTTTCGCAACCCACTGTGTATGACTAATTGTGTATGTTTATCAGGTGACCTGCTGTGTGTTTCCTCAGCTGACCTGCTGTGTGTTTCCTCAGCTGTGTGTTTCCTCAGTGCTGACCTGCTGTGTTGTTTCTCTCAGAACTGACCTCAAGCTGTGTGTTTCCTTCAGCTGACCTCCTGAGTCTGTGTGTTTCCAATCAGCTGACCTGCTGTGTGTTTCTCGCTGACCTGCTTTGTGTCTGTGTGTCCTCGGGTGACCTGTCTGCGTGTTTCCTCCAGCTGACCTGCTGTTCTGTGTGTTTCCTTCAGCTGACCTTGCTGTGTGTTTCCTTAGGACCTTGCTGTGTGTTTCCTTCAGCTGACCTGCTGTGTGTTTTCCTCAGCTGACCTCCTGTAAGTATTCCTCAGCCCTGAACCTTCCTGGTGGTTTCCTTCAGCGCATGATCACTGCTGTGTCTGTGGTGTTCCTCAGACCTGGACCTCGCTGCTGTGTGTTTCCTCAGCTGACTGCTGTGTGCTTCCTCAGCTGACCGTTCTGGTGTTTCCTCAGTCTGACTGCTGTGTCTGTGTGTCTAGCTGACCTGCTGTGTTCCTCAGCTTACCTCTGTTGTTTCCCTCAGTTGACTGTGTGTTTCCTCAGCTGACCTTCTGTGTGTTTCCTCAGCTGACCTGCTGTGTGTTTCCTAAGCTGACCTTCTGTGTGTTTTCTCAGCTGACCTTCTGTGTGTTTCCTCAGCTGACCTGCTGTGTGTTTCCTCAGTTGACCTGACCTGTGTGTTTCCTCAGCTGACCTGCTGTGTGTTTCCTCAGCTGACCTGCTGTGTCTGTGTGTTTCCTCAGCTGACCTGCTGTGTCTGTGTGTTTCCTCAGCTTGACCTTCTGTGTGTTTCCTCAGTTGACTTGCTGCGTGTTTCCTCAGCTGACCTTCTGTGTGTTTCCTCAGCTGACCTGCTGTGTCTGTGTGTTTCCTCAGCTGACCTGCTGTGTGTTTCCTCAGTTGACCTGCTGTGTGTTTCCTCAGCTGACCTGATGTGTGTTTCCTCAGCTGACCTGCTGTGTGTTTCCTCAGGTGACCTGCTGTGTGTTTCCTCAGCTGACCTTCTGTGTGTTTCCTCAGCTGACCTGTGTGTTTCCGCAACTCTCCTGCTGTGTGTTGCAGACTTGTAAAATGGTGAATCAACGGGTTCGGCTTGTCCCCGTCTTGTGGTCGGTCCGTCTGGTCATGATAACGATTGGGGTTCGCTGCCGCTACGTGCCCAGACTGAGGTGCAGGTTTGGTCACAAACTGAGCAGATTCTGGACTTAAGAAGGTTTTCTGATTATGCACTAGGTTTATAAAATGTTTCCGTTCTGTTTAAAGGAACGTAGTTCAACATAGGCAAATAAATGCAATTTGGGTGTGTTCTTGAGTCTCGAACACATCTAGTTCAAGTACCTGTCTTGTATCTCGACTGGGGTAGCGAGCCCTGGCCGTTAAACGGACCGGATGGGCCCGACAGGCGGACACCAAGACGGGAGTAAGTCGAGTCTGTTGAATCACCATTTTACAAGTCTGGTGTGTTGACCTCAGGTGACCCACTGTGTTGACCCCCAGGTGACCTCAGGAGTGTTTATGTACCCCCATGTGACCGCTGTGTTGACCCCCAGGTGACCTCAGGAGTGTTACTGTACCCCCAGGTGACCCTCTGTGTTGACCCCCAGGTGACCTCAGGAGTTTGTGTGTGCCCCCAGGTGACCGCTGTGTTGACCCCCAGGTGACATCAGGAGTGTTAATGTACCCCCAGGTGACCGCTGTGCTGACCCCCAGGTGACCTCAGGAGTGTTAATGTACCCCCAGGTGACCGCTGTGTTGACCCCAGGAAAACCTCAGGAGTGTTGTAATGTACCACCCAGGTGACCGCTGTGTTTGACCCCCGAGGTGACCTCGGGAGTTGTTACTGTACCCCCAGGTTGACCTCAGGGGTGTTAGTGTACCCCCAGGTGGACGGACGGCGTAGCAGGTGCTTCCGGACCTTTTATTCCACCTGGCTGTTGAAGGCGGCCGAGGGGCGATCAATCAGCGGCCGAGGCATACCACATGGTGCCCGGTAGCAGTCTCAGTCTCAACTGCACCGTCATCGAGGTGAGCACTTTTGTAAAGTAAAGACACTTTAAGGCAAACATTACGTCATTACGTAAAGACATGACGTCTTTTAAACTGAAACCCAAAAGCAGGTTACTTATCCGGTTTTCCAATTTTGGCTTTGAAAACATGTTTAACGGCATAAAAATGACAAAGAATCAGTAAAGGGCGTTAAGCAAAGTTGGCTTGGAATCCGGCATCCATAATGAGAATGAATAGCAGATGATCGCGATCGAAAGCTCCAGTGCGCAGTGACCAGCGTTGAGCACTACCGCTAAATGTGTTTGATGTCTACATTTACAAAGTTAATCAAGACATCTTCACATAGTGCAGATGTCGGACGTTTGTCATGCTACTTTGCGCGACAGATGAAGGCTCACCTGAGCACCCCTCCGCTCCCACGCACACGCTGTGGGCTCACTGCACCACCTCGCATGACACCGTGTATATGTAATGTTATCCCACGCGTGGCACACTGCCTACCGTTTGGTCCGGGGGCGCGGCGGCGGTGCCGGCGGCGGCTCCTCATGTCAGCTGCAGCCGCCGCGCTTCTGCCCGGTACGGCAGGGTGTCGGGACAGGCGTCAAGAGACGTGTCGCCGGCAGCGGTGCACCTCGCACGTCCGGACGGTACGACACGGCGGCACGGCAGATAGAATGGTCTACAGAGCGCGGTGTCCGGGTCACGGCCGGCTACGATGGGCTGGCTGTCAGACGAAACAGCGCCGGACGCAGCCGATGGTGACACGAGACATGTGGACACGACTGTGGACACGACTGTGGACACGACTGTGGGCACGACTGTGGGCACCACTGTGGGCACGACTGTGGACACGACTGTGGGGACGACTGTGGGCACGACTGTGGACACGACTGTGGACACGACTGTGGACACGACTGTGGACACGACTGTGGACACGACTGGCCAGCAAGAAGAAATGGTTTATTTGAATTTAAAACATTTACAAAACAAACGGGTCACCCTATTTTCATGGGAAGTTTAAACCGGTTTAAAACGGATGGCTTGAAACTGATAAGTTAGTTTCCGGCCATGTAAGTCGGCAATATCTCGCCAACCTGCCAAGATTGTACGCCTCCTCACGTACTCGATGATTGCTGGCGAAATATGCCCACTTACTTGGCCGGAAACCAACCAATCTGCTTTGAACCATTCGTTTTAAACCGTTTAAACCGACCAGACCCAAGCCCATGGAAGCAGGAACTTTTGATTTGAAAAGATGAAAAGTTTGATTTGAAAAAATAAAGGTTTTGAAAGTCGCTGACCATATTGTTCAGCATATTCGTAAACGATATATTGTCTGAATTATTTGATAAATGTCCATGAATATGCAGGTTGCTGTGCTTACGAGCGAGCGCGAAGCGCTCGCGAGTCCTCGCCGAACACGGGATTTTTATTACATATAGGTATAAGCGGCCGACCCGACCCGACCCGACCCGAGCCGACCTGTCCCGACTGTAACGCTTTTGAGAAGCTTGTATCTTTGGAATCACGCATCCGATTGACAAGCAGTCTTCGACATCTGATAGCCCCATTCAATCAATTATGTTATGGATATGTTTCGTCTCACGTACGGGGTCAGCAATCAGCATGGCGCACGTGGCACGTGCCGCATCAGGGGTGTCAGAAAACATTGTATATCCTGCTATATCTGAGAAACGGCTTTACCGACTAAGCTTACATCTGGTGTGTGGTTTTATAAAACACTACTGGCAATGCTGTCGGGTTTCTACTCGCTCGCTCTTCCTTCATCGATTAAGGCGTCTTACTGGTACTGAACCCCAGAGAGACGCGAGACAGCGTAGGCTTCGTGACGTATGCAGAACTCTTGAATGGCACCTCTCGTCTCAAGAAATGGCGATCTCTATCGGTTTACACTTTTGGTAACGAGAGTCGCTCAGCCTGCGGCGTCCCTGTGCTCGTCCGCTGATCGCCTCAGCTCGCATAGCGAGAGTCGATCAGCATGCAGGCGTCCCTGTGCTCGTCCGCTGATCGCCTGAGCTCACAGACAGACGCCGTACAGCCTGGTGCGACGCCATCGACCCCAGCCTAGCCACCAGCTGGTGCCGACCAGACGGTCACACCTGCGATGCATTCGAGTGTCAGAGAAAAACTGCAATATATTGTTATGTGGCAGTGAGGTATTTCCCCATATTACCATATTGAGGACGTCTGATGCCATATGCAAATACATGACAGAGATGTTGGGTTGAATTAATACTTTAAGTACGATATTATTAGACATCAATCCAGTCAAAGACAGAGCCTGCAACTTGTTTAATCTTTCATCAAAACAATCGATACAAAACTCGACAGAAGAATGATTGAAGGTTAATTGAGTGTCATCTCCAGGACGAGGTCTTGACAAACAAGGTCGTCTTTAGGACAAGTTTTCTCAGATTGTAATTAAAGGACGTCAATTGCAGGATAATGTCGTCACTGTTCTGCTCGCTGGGCTGTCGTAGCAATGCTGGTTTAATTTGTTTAGTTGTCTTTTTGACGTGATCGCCAGCGGTGTCGCCGACGTTCTGCAGTCTCCTCTGGTTCTGAGGTCTGCGACATTTTTCGTAGCTAAGAGGTCAGATTCGTGGTGTAAAGTTAGTTTGAAGATTTTGAAGAGTTTATTGTAGTCTAGAAGTGTAGAATGAAGAACGTAGTTATAGACGAGAAGTCGATATAGATGACACACGCACAGGAGCCGCGTTACTAAATTTCACTGTCCGGCGGCGTTCCAGCCGCAATCAGGTTACTGCACGAGGCAGGCCTATCAGTTCACGAACACCGGCGCACACCACTCGTGTCATACAGCCGGCGGAGTCACTGGCCACCGAGAATGCTCTCGGCGGCTTTCCAAATAAGACTGCCGGTGGCCGGGTCGGGCCAGCGTGACAAATACCGCTGCGCATACAAGTGAGATACTAATACAAAATAATTACTGGGCTAGATTTTGGGGTTGTTGAAATTTTGATATGTTTAATGATGAGGTTGAACGGGAGCTTACTCGATTCTGCTTTGGCCGAGCGCAAGCAAAACTGAGATGCTGGGCTGACTACTACTGCACGCCACAGCTGCCACCACAGTACAAAATGCGTGCCATAACGATTTAATAGTAACGCACTCCGTGCACTCGGTGAGTTCGCGCCCACCCGAGTTGCGGTGGCTGGCCGCCGTGCGGGCACGTAAGTTGTCACTGTTAAATTCTATGGGAAACAGGTGTTCCGTCGTATGGGAACCGCTGGTTAGCTAAATATGTGAGGCAATACCGGGCCCAGATCGTTCTGACAATTTCGTCGGTAACAAGCGGGATGAGCCATTTATGGGCGAGGTTACACAGATGAAACAAGAAACGACCAGATAAAACCAATGCATGCGTGGAGAACACCCAACATTACAGACTTGTAAATGACTCAGAGTTGAGTCATGAGTCGACTCATGAGTCAGACATTTTTGGATGAGTCATGAGTTGAGTGGACTCAATTTGTAANTGGTATGACATCCGGATGGACGCACGCACGGATGGACGGACAACTTATAATTAATAATATAGATTTTAGTTCAGATTTTATGCTTAGGATATATTTAGTATATTTAAACATGTGTCTTGTAGCTCTTGTGTTCATGCCTAGGTAGTTTTATATTTTGACTTCGTCCATCATTGGGGTATCCCGTCGAGGATTTGTGCAAATAAACACACAAACAAAAAAGGTTTGCATTACATTCTTCTCATTGCCAGCTTTCGATTGCCGCCTTTTGCGTCTCGCTGCGGTCATTTGTTCGGAAGATATGAGGGGGTAAAATGTACCCCTACGCCGTGTGTCGCCGACGTTCTGCAGTCTCCTCTGGTTCTGAGGCCTGCGACATCTTTTCGTAGCTGAAGAGGTCAGATTCGTGGTGTAAAGTAGTGAAGATTTTGAAGAGTTCATTGTAGTTTAGAAAAGTAGAATGAAGAACGTAGTTATAGATGAGAAGGTCGCTATAGATGCACAGACACACGCACAGGAGCCGCGTTTCTAAAGTTCACAGTCCGGCGGCGTTCCAGCCGCAATTAGGTTACTGCACGAGGCAGGCCTAATATCACTTTTCGTAACACCGGCGCACACAACTCGTGACGCACGGCGGAGCCACTGCACTGGCCGCCGAGAACTGCTCTCGGCGGCTCTCCAAATAAGACTGCCGTGGCCGGGTCGGGCCACAACAAATACCACTGAGCATACAGTGAAATACAATACAAAATAATTACTGGGCCGAGATTGGATTGTTGAATTTGATATTTTTAATGATGATTTTAACGAGCTACCGATCTGCTTGGCCGAGCGCACCAAACTGAGACGCTGGGGCTGACTACTCTACTGGCACGCCACAGCTTTTGCACACAGTACAATCTATGTTTCCATAACGAATTATGGTAACGGGCGACTCGCACTCGGCGAGTTCGCCGCCCACCCGAAGTTGCGTTGGGCTGGCGCGCCGTGCGGGCACGTAAGTTATCACTGTGAAATTTTTATGGGAACAGGTGTCCGTCGTGGGAACCGCTGGTTAGCTAAATATGTGAGGCAATACCGGGCCCAGATTGCTCGGACAATTTCGTCGGTAACACCGTGCGTTCGGCTGCAGACCCCTACGCGCCGCGCGGGTTACATCTATGTCAAATTTTACGGCGCTGCGCGCCGACGTTTCATAGCTATCTTCGAAAAACCTTAGCGTCCCCCCTCAGCACGGTGATACACAAAGACACTTATTGATACAAATTGCACCTTCCTCGAAACGCAAAGAGTCTTAGTGTGAAAGAAGATAGGATAATCAGCATGCGCAACAGTGATTTCTGAACAAATATATGTGAGCATTATGGAAATATCTTCCCTGTCCCAACCATGGGCGTCGCCAACCGAGGGGCTATGGGGCTGCCGGCGGGCCCCGCAAGATCGCTCCGAGCCCCAAGATTAGCATCATTTTAATATAACCCTATGGGAGTGGGGGACAACCACCTGTAGTTGCCCCCTCCTTCCCACCCACCCATTCCAAATTTTGTGTCGACGTTCCTGGTTTAACAACCCCCGATCTTCCCTACTCTGCCGTTAACCATATTCCCTGCGGGCGGCCAGATTTACTAATTCTGTCCCCCAGAGATCTCGAGAGCTGCTCGACCGATTTCGATGGGACGAACACCATTCGACTCGTCATGACAAGATATTTATTTTTGGACCCCGAAATATATTTTTTTGTTTAAAAATTGGGGGCCAGGGGGCAAAATAAAAAGGTCATTAGGGCTATCATCTGATTCAACCGATTGTCATATTCAAAACGTTTTTGAGCTTCCAATGTAATGGTCTTCAATATATAAAAGGGGCAAGTAGGACCAAAACGAAAAATCATAGACGTATTCATAAATCAAAAATGGGAGATTCTCGGATGACAAATGTGCTTTTCGTGATCCTTTTGGACGATAGAAACGTCACATGAGGTTTTTGTTTGCTGAAATTTGATAAATTTAGTATACTGTGCATAGGCGGATCCAGTTAAACAACGTGGGGGGCACCATGTGCGAAACACCTTTCATCATCTTACTAATTTGAAGCTGGACCTAATTTGACGGAAGATATTGCCTTCCATTGCATGTACCTGAGTGCGCCTGTGCCCTCAAATATGAATAATCCAAGTATGTATGATGAATATCGCAGTGACATAGTTTCTGACGCTTTTATTGCACCTGCAAACTACGAAGGACAAGGAAGTATGCGCCGCACAACCGCATTCGTAACGCCCTCCTACAAACATGAGCCTGAAGCCGCCTCTGCTGAGCTGATTTTTTCTTCAAAATTTTGTCACAACAAGGCGTAATTCAATTAAAGGAAAATTCAAAAAGTCTCAAGACGCTATGTCAAATGGTTTAGGAGCGGCAGTCGAAAAACTACCAAGGGGGGAAGAATCTGCCACGCATGGAATAGTTTAATGAGCAGAGCAATTGTTCAAAAGATATTTAAATTCATAATATTTCGGAAATAATATAATGCTACTTGTTTCGCCGAGAAATACTAAAAGTTAGGAGTATCATGGAATGTATCATTGTATTTGTATAAATGTATAAACAGGTAAGTATATTTTGTTTTATTTTGATACAAATCAAGCGATAAATGACATGGAATTAATGACATCAGGGTGGGCAAAATGTATTGACTGGGGAGGGGCGAAACGGCTCACTGTGGGGCATTTGCCCCTCCAGTTAACATCTTAAATAGGCCTTGCATCATAAATGCAGATGTGGCACACGCTGACTCTAAGGCACTGACACCAGGAATATAATGCTGAGAAACATACGTTCCATGAGCCATCCGAGCCATGCCTAGATCCGATTCCGTAGATGACGCTTGCCAACAGGTAGCCATCAGTATAGGTGGTGCCACAAGACAGCGAACCTTTGCACGTGTCGGGGCTCACACAGGGTTGTGCTGAGCTATATGAAAGTTCAATAGGTATATAGTATTTACGGTTTCTTATAAAGCCAATTGCAATTGTTGAATGAGTCAAATATGAGTCATGACACGGATATGTAAGGATAAAATAAACGTTATGATTTGTGTGAGGAAACATTTCCGTCTGCGGTGAGGTGAGTCATTCTAGTTAATGGAAGCCAAATGTTAGTCACATGAAACTACGCGAGTTAGTGTTTCTGTACGAGTTAAAGGGACTGTCCCACCTTAACCCGCGCGGCGTAGGGGTCTCTCGCCGAACGCGCGGCGTAGGGGAAATATTACCCCCCTCTTATCTTCCGAACCAATAAACCGCGCGAGACGCGCAAGCGGGCGATCGAAAAGCTTCTCAATGAAACGATCGAATGCATACCCGAAATTTTTCAAGTTAGGTCAAATGTAAGGTCCACGGTCAGGTCACTTATTGGAAAGTTCGAGTTAATGAGTTATGTTCATACTTTCAATTAAAAATCCTTTTGATTAAGACTGTCAATGCACATAAAGCTCTCAAAGGTGTAAAAACATCTATTGTATTAGTAAAAGTGAAATTGCATGCAAATGTCAAGGTCAATGTCAGGTCACAAAAGGTCACTGTCACGAAGAGGTCAAATAACCTTATGACAATGTTTAGGGTTATTTTGCACGTAAGAATCGATAGAAAACAGTCATTTTTACACTTGACCCCGGCAAGGTCAAGAATTCAGGTCATCTAAGGTCAAAACTTGAAAACTGAATAATTATGAATAAACAATGCATGTTTCCTAGGTTAGTTTGTCTCATAAACACAAAAAATGACATTTATATATCTGTATCAGGTAAAAAAATCCCCCAAAAAAACGCTTTTTTGAAAAATGTCGTCATTAACCTACTTATTGCTTGGAGAGTAATCAGTCACTTGAAAAATGAAGCTATACTTTGAAATTTGGTTTTGATATCTTGCACTTGGTTCTCATTATAATTCCGGTCTTTAGAACTTGAAAATTTTCAATTTTGGGGGAAATTTCTTTTGAAAAAAATCAGCTTTTTTGGATTTTTGGGGTCAAAAACCAAAATTTTGGAAAATCCGAAAATTGCCATCTGTAGAGAATTAAATCCCTTTCTTATGGCAGTTATTGCTGTGTTTTCGATTTCTTAAATCTAGTTTTATACGATGCATCAAAACATTTATCGTTATTCAACCAAAAATGGCATGACATGACGTCATCAAAACGTCATTATCTACCAAAGTTCTCAACCTTTTTCGATGATTTTTTTTTAGGAAGACGTCAAATTGAGATGCTGGATAAGGTACTGAAACTTTGACGTCGTTATCTGTTACCGTTTTCAAGTTATTGCGGAAATACGGGAGGGTGGTAATATTTACCCCCCCTACGCGCGCGAAGCGGGTTAACATCAACTATTTGAGCTTAGATAAGCCATTTTGCGTGCTTGCATTGAAATTATGTATGGTATAAGTTAAATAACCACTGAGCCGAATCACAGAGGAAGTTCGCAGTTGTTTTGCAATCGTAACATCGCCAGCCCTCAATTGCTNCGGCCAGCGGGCCGTCGCCTGTAGCGTTGCGCCGCGGAGCTGGACGGCGGAGGCAGTCAGGCGGAGGCGCTGAGAGGACGCGGTCATGTGACTCGGCCGGCCATGTGCGGGTGTGTGGCTGTATGGAGAGCATGGAGGAACTTTGAGAGAATGCGGTGTGACAGAAGAGAGAGTGAAGAGTAACTGAGTGACAATCAATATAGCATGAAAGGAACAAACTCTCTAAGTGGGGACTGGAACGAGACCGAAAGACCGAACTGAGCGATTCAAACACAACTTCATTACATATTAAATGGTGCCGTGACCACCCGGATTTCGTCGGGTCTTCAATTCTTCAATTCTTCAAAATTCTACAATTCTTCTCGTCGTCTTCTAGACTTATCGCCGTGTCTTCTAACAGCCGTTCTTCTTCTTCTCTTCTTCTTCTTCTAGAAAGCCTTCGTCTACAAGAGCTTCTCAACTTCTCAACGAGTCAACCAACATTAACATTGAGCCAATACCGATCCTCTAAAAATCCTTAAAAAACAACTCTCGGCTTTCATTTTGAAATTAGAGAAGTATCATTATGTTATAAATTGCATTTGTGATTTGTTACAAAATTGTGTTGATCGAAGAGTAGTAAGCTGTTTGATCTGTGAGTAATTGTTGTGTATCTGTGAGTAATTGTTGTGTAATGTTGTGTGAGTATGAGTCAGGATGTGTGGGTGTATGTGCTTATGAGTAAGTTTGTGTGAGTATGACATGGTATGTATGTCAGTATGAGTAAGAATGAGAGGATATGTGTGAGTATCAGTATGTATGTGTGGGTACGAGCATGGCATGTGTGAGTATTAATTTGTGTATGTTTGTTAGGAAATGTGAGAAATGATATTTATATCATATCAAAATGTGTCAGTTATGAGTGCGTATATTTGATTTTTGTGTCAGTCTGAGTTAGTATGATTTAGAATGAAAGGGTGTGTGTAAGTATGAGCATCTGTGCGTATGAGTGAGTATGTGTGAGTGTAAATGTAACTAACCCCAAGTTGAAGGTGGTCTCGAGTAAGGGAACCTTATAAATGTAGTCGCAGATGCATTTGTCGCGCCTTGGCCGATAGGGGACGACAGAGTCGTCACCAGGCCCCCCTGATTACGTGGCCGGATTGAGGGGAGGCGTTGGAAGACAATGTATGCTGACTGGAAGTTATAGAGATGTTGATGAATAGAGATGATGTTGCTGCGGAGATGATTAGTGTTGGAGTACCGTCACTGGTTTGTATACCACAGTAGGGGATTACGGAGATTATGAGAAGAGCTGAGCATATATCGATGTGGCCGGCCAGTACATCTGAGTATAGCTACTATTGAAGAATCGGAGAAATGGTATCATATGTGTTATTACTCTGTGGAGTAATGATTAATATCGTAACGGTCGGTGAAATCATACTGTGAAATGTTACTAACCTCATATGATAAACTGTGCTGACGTATGTTTGTTGTGTGATTAACAGGAATGCAAGCGAGAATGTTTATCCTGCTCCACTTTTGAACTTCTGATATTCGTGAGGACAACAACTTCCGAAACATATTAATTCTGCCATTGAGGTCAGCTCGTTCCAAACCATACACCCATTGGAACATACATCTCCCACTCGGACACCGTTGTATTCATAAAAAATGAAGTATCATATTGAGATGTTTCAAATTAAGTTTTCTCTTTGTTAAAAGCGCATTTATTTTAAATATCACTCAATCACAGGACCAATTGACATTATAAGTAGAGTTCCGAGTGTGACTGTTCTGGCCTTATACGTTTTCAAACGCCGGTTTCGAAATGCCGTCTATCCTTTAAATCTGTCAAAAATCCAACTCTTCCAACCCCGGCTCTGTAAACGCTGAGGCGGACCATTTGCATCCGAACCGACTTCCACTGGACCATCTGCCTCAAACCGATCAAACCACTCCAATACCGACCGACACTCCAATACCGACCAACACTTCGACCCAAGACATCCAAGCTGACTCAACCGCTTTCGCTCAACATATGAGATGACAACAGCTTTTTTATCATCAACAGACAACACCCGAGCCGATGTTATCGGAACGGGCTGCACCTGATGTACCGGAAAGCTGACGTCGGCACGACTCGGACCACAGGCGACCGGGTACATCGAATAATGTCCGGGACACGGCTGCTTTGACGCCGGAAGGCTGACGTGACACGAGGTCACTGACGCCACGCCACGTCCCCACACGTCCAGCAGCTGTGTCGCCAACCGTCGCCCGGTCCGAAGTCTCTCACTGGCCGCGCATCTACCTACAACCGGCTGCTTGCCGCGCCATCTATCCACACCGGCTATCGCGTACCACATAACAGAACATTGACAAGATGAGTCTGCGTGGACAGTTATGTGTGCGAGAACCGTGGGGCGAAAGAGAGATTTGATTATGAAGGACTGTAAGCGTGAAACGAGAGACTGTTATGAGTGATAACGTTGGAGTGGACGAGACTGAACGAAAAAAAATGATTGAACTAGGACTGACATATGTCGGAAAATGTGTAAGTGTCGGTCGTACAAAAACTTCAAAATTCAACGAGACCTTTCATCAGACATTAAACTTGGGGAAAATGGGCAGGATAATAGTGTTGACTGTGTGTTCTTTGAAAGTGTATGTGTGTTTTTCGAAAAGTTATGTGTGTTTTCGAAAGTGTATGGTGTTTTTGAAAAGTGGTTATTGTCTTCTTTGAGTGTTTGGCAAAATCGTTATTTTAGTAGTACTTAGTATGTCTTAGTAGGTGTCACGTGGACCAAAATCGATTCGCAGAAAATTTTTCTTAAATGCATGAAATTCCTGCTTAAAGGATCCTCGCGGTTGTGTTGTAACAAAGTTAGTAGTGTATTATTGCTATTTAAAAATTCCTTGAGCTGTCCACGATAAAAACGAGGCTAACATGCTCAGCGTTCAACAGGTAGGTAAAAGCACAACAGGTAGAGATTCAAACAAACACATACAAAACATAGACAATCATTCAAGCACACGCATAAAAAGCAAGCTCGCGGGACAGTTCCCATCAGGTCGCGCGCTGCCACCACCAGATGACGGCTCACGGCACGTCCGAAAGACTGCACGGACCGGTCCGTCACAGCAGTCTACCTGGCCTTGCCGTGATTTAGTTATGACCTGGCCGTGATTTACTTTACCTTATTTGGTATTGGGACGGTGCCAATGCCAACCGGAGTTCGGTCACGTATGCCTCAAAGTATGATTGGTAGAATATGATGTCATATGACCTAGGCTGGCGGCCAGCGGGCCGTCGCCTGTAGCGTTGCGCCGCGGAGCTGGACGGCGGAGGCAGTCAGGCGGAGGCGCTGAGAGGACGCGGTNTCTTGCTTCTCTTCATCATTTCTGAGCTTTTTCTCGTTTTTTCAAGGTGAACTATTCCCTTTAAGCTTATACCTACAAATTAGGAAAATGAATAAATTAATTCCAAAGTGTCTGGCAGAGGCTCTCCTTGACGGTAATTCCTGACCCCAGGGGCCACTCTCTTCATAAAAGAATAGCTTTCAAGCAGGCTACATGTTAAGCTAGCTAGCCTGCCGAGTTCCAAAAAAGGCGACGCGAACATTATAACGCAGACATCGGCACCAGGAAGTTACTCCAGCGGTGCCCAGCTTGCTGGACCGAAGAGCTAATAGAAGGGGGGACCAGACAGGCACGTAGCCAAGGGGGGCGGAGAGTCCCCCGCCCCCTGGAAGTCCGGAGGACCGACGAGACCGCGCGAAGCGCGGTATCATTGGATCGAAGACCACGCGAAGCGTAGTCTTTAAAGACTTAAGAGCACTTCAGAGGTTTTTTAGGACCACCAGGGACCTGTTTGGAAGACCAAATAGCCCTTGGACGTTCACAAGAGCCCTGCGCATGCCAGAGTTTCCCTGGAGACAAGTCGGAAAGGGCCCATAGCGGGTCAGAGAACCCGCCTACACGGTCATGGCCCTAGCCAGCACAGAAGTCCTGGACAGGTCGGATGGGCCCCTGACAGGTTAAGAAGGGGCCCCTGGGGAGGTCGAAAAGGCCCCTAAGCCGGCCAGGAAAGCCCCTGAAACTACGTTGGCCCTAGCAGCACAGAGAGACCCTGAGCAGGTCGTAGGGGCCCTGGGCAGGTCGGAGAGGCCCCTGGGCAGGTCGGAGGGGCCCCTGAGCGGGTCGGAGGGCCCCTGAGCATGTTGATAGTGTGACAAAGCAGACAGCGCAGTTTCTTAACAGGTCGAAAAGGGCGCCTTAGCAGGCTAGAAGGCCCCTAGAGCCCCTACCAGAGGGCCCCTGAGAAGTTCAAAAGGCCCCTATGCAGGTCACAGGGGCCCCTGACCAGACTTAAAGGGGCCCTGAGTGAGTCAGAAGGGCACATGAACATGTCAAATGGGTCCCTCATCAGTACGGAGGGAGCAGACCTTTTATATCCGTTCTACTGGGCCCTTTCAACGCTCGGGAATTGGCTCTCTCGAGGCGTTCCCCTCCCCCCGGGCGAAATCCTGGCTACGTGCCTGGTAGAGACCCTCTCGAGGCGCCGTCCCCGGATGAAACCCTGGTTACGTGCCTGGTTCATGGGCCTCTCTGGGGGTCCTGAGGTCCTGGTCCGATCCAGCTCATCAACAGTTGAAGACAAAAATGTACATCACAAAATAAAATGGCCGAAATCCGTGGAGTTTTTCATATAAAATTTGTACGGGGGAAGGAGGCCCTTTAAACGCTCTGGAAGGGCCCTTTTGAGGCGCCGCCCCCCGGACGAAATCCTGGCTACGCGCCTGGGACCAGACCAGGACCATTCCCTGAAGTCATCTCCCAGTTGTTTGTTACAGTTTGGTACAGATGTATAGGTACAGTTATTATCATGATATGTACTGTTGAGTGTTAACCGCCACCGGTCGTCGTGATTTACCATCCGGGGTTAATGCGTATTAAAAACTACCTTAATTTTAATATTTTGTATCATACCGAGCTGAGCAATCAGGAAAGGGTTACCTGAGGCTTGGCTCCAATTACATCCTGGTTCCAATACGAGAATGTCGTTGTCCACTACCTAAAATAAAAACAAAAAACAAAAAACACGCCGCTTCGCGGCGTCACATCAGTGGCCATCATCATAACGAAGCCATCGTCATTGTCTTCGGTTCGTCTTAACGCTGAATTGAATGAATAGTCTTTTTAGCCTGTTATCCTCTTCAAGGCCCACCGCCTTGATTTTTGGGTTTTATCAGGCAGACCAGAAAAAGTGCATGCAGCGCTAACTAACTAAAACCCTATCATAACATGGAAATCCACAATAAAAATGCTGCAAAGACTTAAATACACGCAGACAAAATGAATAAACATTTTTTCGTCATTTCGGCCGTCCCTCTCAATAATTATCGGTGACGCCCCTGCGAGTTGGTATGAGATAAACGTTAAAATAACTGATGTATGTTTATGCCACGGAACATCGCGTTTTTGTCTTTTACATTTATTTCGGAATAATTACCGAAAAAAATCCAGGGAAGGTGACTTTTTCTCCGAAAAGTTTTTTTTTTAGTAAATCATTTTTAATATATAACACCCAAATAAGGTGACCAGCCCAAATCCGCCGAGATAGAAAAAGGGGTACATTTTTGCTGCAAAAAGTTGCCTCCCCAAACCATTCATCTGCTAGGCTGGATCCGTCCCTGCTTAGCCCCCCACATATCGCCTGAAATCGGCAAAATTTGACATATTTCCCAATGTAGAAGGAAATCTAATAAACTTTACAAAGACATAGCTGTTTGTGTTTTAAACCGTTCAACAAGGTACAACGAAGCCAAATCCAATGAGCTTTCAAAATTTGTTGAAACTTTTTGAAATTTAGCCTCCCTTAACCGTCTGCAGCCCACGTTCTGGATCTGTCAGTGTTTTTAATCAGATAGCTTAAGCAAGCGGGAGATACGACGTGTACAGAGGTAGATCGATGCGTAGATTACGATTCTGATACTCATTTTCCCTTTCAACTTTCCTGTCCTCAGATAAATGGTGTAGCCGGCGTTTTTCGGTGTCCATTCATCTGTTTATAATGGAAGAGTTGGCACAATCTTCAAGTGTCGGAATCCTTGCAATGAATCACAATATTTCGGTATCAAATCGAGTCTAAAGGCCGTTAATGATTTCCAAGTGCAGGAATTGAGCTCAAATGTAATCATTTGTGTGCACAAACATACAGGTATGTATTCATAGGCGTACCCAAGGGGAGGGCAAAAGGGGTCATTGCCCCCTGAAGGTAGGGGTGTACTATAAAATGGACTTTTTCGAAAATGCAAAAAAAGCCTGTCAGAACCTGTTCATGGAACCTTAAAACAGAGACGTGGTGCACTTCGATTTTGGTTTTCTCCTTTCCAAAAAACCCTACACCTCGAAAAAACAAACCCCTGTAAAATGCATTATAAATGCAAGGATGCCAACAAGTTTGGTGTTCGCATGTATTATTCTCATAACTTCGATCCACTTCAGTGACTCATAAAATTTTGGGCAAGGCCGGTAGATAATTCATTGTGAAACATTTTGACACCCAAAAAAGTTCAGGTCAGGTCAGGTCACGGAAGTTATGACGTACAACCAAAAGTCTGGCGCAACGTTTTTTGCTGAGGAATGCTCTTTGCTACTTTACTCATTTATCATCACTTGGCTTTATAAACTCGATATGACGGTTTATCCACTGGTGATACAGAGGACGAGGCATGCCCCACCCTCCCTCTTGAGCTCGAGGGGACCCAATACCAAGGGGGCCCATAGACCAATTAAAGTATGCTAAACGAATTTCACCCCGTTTTCAAACAATATCAGTGCATTTGTCATTCTGACCTCCCGAGGACCGCATTCTGGCTCCAGAGAGCCACTCGGTTTCCGTATGGGCGCGACTCTCTCCAGGGGGCCCAGCCTCTGATCCACCAGAAAGGCCCATTCTGACTTGAAGTGGGCCCATTCTCTGGTTGTAGAGGCCCATGTTCCAGCATGTGAAAGGTAATATTTTGAACTAATGGGTCCATTCTAGCATATATTTTGTCTTCATTGTCAAAGAGGGCCCCCAAGCTGAGGGCCACTAAAGGCTGAGAGGGAACCCAGGCTTGGGGCCACGTGGCCTCTTTCTTCACGAATTCTGGGTCCCACCACTGCAGGCCATATAATAATGCTTTGTGCCAATGCCATGGCTGAGAATAAACTGGGCCCTCATGAGGTCAGAACTGGCACTGGATTTCCAAAGTGGGCCTTCGAAGGCAGAGCGGCCCTGTAGAAACCAGATGGCTCCTGTAATCCAGAGCGGGTCCTCTGGAGGTCAGAATAGGCCCTCGGGAGGTCAGAGTGGGCCTAATGGAGGCCATATGGGTCATCTGGAACCTAGTGATCCCTTGGCTGGTCCGAAGTGCTAAGATTCTCAGACTCTGTTCTGAGGGCCCTTGACTTGTTAAGATGGACCCTGTCTCCCGCCTAAGGGGTTCTAGGTCAGAGTCAGAGTCCGAGAGGACCATAGACAAAGTTGGCTCAAGAACAGCCGAAAGGTCCCTAGGTTCAGAGGACCCATCTGGCCTCCATTCGCCGCACTCTGACTCACCGGGGCCTATCTGGACCTCCAGAGGACCCGCTCTGGATTCCAGAGCATCTGTTTTTTTACAGGGCCCCTCTGCCTTAAAAGGGCCCACCTGGGAATCTAGTGGGCCAGTTCTGACCTGATGAGGGCCCAGTTCGATTTCCTGAGCCATGTTGTATTTGACACAAAGCAGTTATATTATGGCCTTCATAGGTGGACCCAGGATTCGGTCAAGGAGGAGGCCACGTGGGCCCCAAAGCTAGGTTATGCCCTCTCAAGCTTAGTGGGCCCCTCAGCTTGGGGGCCTTTTTGACAATGAAGAACAAATATATGCTAGAATGGACGCCATTTTAGTTCAAAATATATCTTTCACATGCTGAAATTGGGCCTCTACAAACCAGAATGGGCCCACTTCAAAGTCAGAATGGGCCTTCTGGTGATCACCGAGCTGGGACCCCTGGAGAGCGTCGTGGCCTACGGAGACGCAAGAAGTGGGCCTCTCTGGAGGCAGATGGGTCCTCTGGAGGTCAGGAGTGGACAAATGCATTGCGATTTGTTGAAAACGGGGTGAAATTACGTTTTAGAGTGACTTCCAAGTTGGCTTGGGCCCTTGGGCTATTGGGCTCCTCAAAGGCCTCAAAGAGGGTGGGTAAGAATGCCTCCCTCTGTATACACTGATAACGTTATGATCGATTATAAGCCAAGTGATGATAATAATCGAGTTAAGTAGCATAGAGAATCAATCAAGCTAAAAAACGTTGCGCAGACTTTTGGTATGTGACGTCATATCCGTGACCTGATGACATTGAACTCTTTTTGGTGTAAATGTTCCTAAATAATTGTTCTAGCCGGCCTAGCCAAATTTCTTAATGGTTCTGCAGTGCTCGGAAGTTATTGAGAATAAATGAGGGACGACGACCACTTGTGTCAATCTGCATTGCTATTATGCAATTTTTACAGGGTTATTTGTTTTTTTCGAGGTGGTAGGGTTTTTTTGGAAGGAGAACAAAATGATGGCACCACGTTCTTTTAAAAGGTCCAGGAACAGTTCCTGACAGGCTTTTTTGCGTTTCGAAAAAAGTCCATTTTATAGTACACCCTACTGAAGGTCTTGGTGCGTGCACCCTTCATCATGTGCCTCCTTTGGATTAGGGCCCGAAGGGCCCTATTTCCAATCTAAAGACCACGCAAAGCATGGTTTTCAGAGCACGTCAGTTATTTCCGAGGTTTTATATGTCTCAGGCGGCTGTGTGGTTTCATGGATGCAGAGCAACCAAGGCCTTTAGAGCATCAACTTGACCTCACACATTTGGCTAGTGCGGCCAGAGACGCACTACCTTCGACAAGGGGGGCACGGCATCCCATGGGGCCCCCTCAGCAAAGGCCCCCCGAAAAAATGTCGCGAAAATAAAAATATCCAAATATTTATATTTTAGGCTATTATATTTTGCAGGGCCCCAAAAAATTCGCAAAAAGAAACAACGCCGACCATTTTTTAGTGAAAAAGTCGGTCCATTGGGGGGCACGTGCACCCTGTGCCCCCTGCTAGTGCCTCAGTGCACGAAATAGGGCCTGCGCCCACGCTGCTCTCACACAATTTCGCAGTATTTCGCCGGCCTGGCAAAATACGGCGAGTTTTTGGGGGGATGTACCTGGGGTCCCCTGAAAAATGTTTTTGTGATTTTTTTTTCGAAAAAAATGTTGCAAATATGCCCTTCTAGAAATATAGTGGGCCAAATCCGATGATTTTTTTTAATGGGGTTACCTTGTGTCCCCCGACCGAAATCCCCCCCTCTGAAGCTAATCCTGGGTACGCCACTGTATCAGTATGTATTGTATATTGTTTAACTTTTCACATACTAGCCGTTTTCACGAAGGATTATTGTGCGAAACTTTTTTAAACATTTTAAAATGTTTTGAAAAGTTTCGACGATCTATTCCTTAACTACACAACTTCTACATGCTATTTAGTCTTGAAATGTCCATCATAATTTTATAATATGTTGGTAGGAATATAATATGTTACAAAATAGCGGATTGGTGGTAATTAACAAGATCATTATGTATAGGTTAGTTGTGAATTGTGATTTTCATACCGAGTGAATCTTTTCAAATAATTCAGGAATCAGAATGATTCAGAAACATTCTGTGACATGGCACATTTACATTTTATTGGTCACTCAACGGACATGTTGGCTCAGTTGACGCATAATGAACTCGCCCAATGCTATGACTGCCCAGTGCTAATGACTAGCAAATCGATTCTACCATATCACTGCGCAATCCACAGACTGGCCTGTGATCCATGGCGCTGCCATATTTAGTAACTAGTATGACGGTATGCTAAACTGAACGAATCTCTAAACGCATATGTTCTTTAAAAACGGCAAATTTGGCATCATAAACTTGTCATGAGCTCAATTCATGTTTCCATAACTATTAAATAGTGATAGTATCGATCGAGCTTGTGCGAGGAACATAGTTGTCAAAATTAACAAACGAAATACCATGACCTTTTCCTCGAAGATATGAAAAAATTGAAATGTTATCAAAAAATTAAGTTATTATTTCGTAATATTTCGGCCACAGGCCTTGATCAAACAGTCCTGTTTCAAACAGTCCTTTATCAAACAGACTGTTTGATAAAGGCCTGTGGCCGAAATATTACGAAATAATAACTTAATTTTTTGATAACTTTTCGATTTTTCATATATTCGAGGAAAAGGTCATGGTATTTCGTTTGTTAGTGATAGTATCGCCTAAATAAGTAATTTATTTCTTGGAATATATCCAAGGGCGGAATCAGGGGGGGGCAAGGGGCCATCCCCCCAAACCACCCAAATCGGCGCAATTGACACATTCCTGAGTTGTCGTAAAAAAACTAAAGAAAAAACTTTTAACTAAGAGAAGTTTGTTTTAAAATCAAGTTTTGATAACATAAGCAAGCGAAATCCGATGAGTTTTCAGAATTATGCGATAATTTTTGGGATTTGGCCCCCCCCACCCAAACTGTCAAAATCACACTTTCTGGATCCGCCAGTGAATATATCATATGCTAAAACTTGCATACCAAGACATTTTACAACATTTCACAGAAAGATTCAGAATATTTTCAGCGCAATAATCCATCGTGAAAACGGCTCCTGTTGCTTAGTGTTGGTGTTGAAAAGGAGACCAAGGAATGAATGAACAATGATACTTATTCCACAATCGCCAAAACATAAAACACTCGTATGATATGTGGTGCACCTGGATAACCACTTCACAGAGAAATTGACTCAAAATAATCGATAGATGTACCTATCGATGTATTGATATATGTATATCGATAACGTATTTGCAAAGCACAACTAAGACAACACTCGAAATTCGGTTTTCATTTATTCATAATATTTTGCTGTCATGTGACATGTGCAAATGACAAATTTTAGATCAAGTATGAACGAAATACACAATTGAAACTTACCGCAATTAACAACAAAACATCAACACAACAACACGGAACATCACCGGAACAACACGGAACATCACCGGTAACAACACGGAACATCACCAGAACAACACGGAACATCACACACCGAACGAACGCCAGGACGTCAGCAAAGGTAACATGAAATGGACTGCCACTAGCGAATCCAGGGAGGGCCGAGGGGGAGGGTAATCCGGTAATGGCAAAAAACGCCTGAAATCGGATCAAAGTTGACACATTCCCTGCAATAAAAAAAAAAATATAAGGAATTTTTACTAGAGAAAGTTTGTTTAAAATCACCTAGCGCATAAGCAAGCGGAATCCGATGAGATACGCATGACTATTTGCACATGTTAACTCATTGTTTTGCCCCCGCAGTGCCTTGTAATGCCTTTCCCCAGTGGACGCAAAAATCCATTGAAGCCGACAGCAAGACAAACGCGATTAACTGTCCCGACGACCAGAAACCATCCCTCCCCCGGTCAACAATATTTCGCTGACGAAACGGAGCTTAATCCCCCCCAAACTCAAAGCCTAGATCAGCCAGTAGAAATACCCTCTTCTCCCTGTGAAAATGTATTTGTCAATTTCGTCAATTTCCTTCGTCACTTTCACATATTCAATGGTGTCATTTGTTGAGGAAATAAAGCGGACGCGACAAGCATGTAATAAAACAGCGTGCCGCCACGCAGCATTGCCCGTGTAGTGGTCGGAATTCAGTGGAGCGGAATCCACCCACACCAAGTTTGTTTCAAGGATAGCGGAAAAACGGTGGCACTTTCGGTATAGTCAGGGGTTCCTCCGATCTGCATAGGGACCCTCTGATCTGTCCAGGGGCCTTCCAGCCTTCTAAGGGGCCCTTCCGACCTGGCAAGGTACTGCGCTGGCTGCTTTGTCGCCCTGTCGACATACTCAGAGGGCCCTCTGACCTGCCCAGGAGCCCTTCTGTGCTGGCTAGGGCCCATTCGACTTTGGTTCAGCATGGCCCCTCTGACCCGCTCAGGGGCCCTTTCGGTCTGGTCAGACCATGTTTTATTGTGTTATCTTTTCTGACATAGCAATACACATGCTCTTTTTAAACGTTCACTAGGGCAAGGGGCGTAAGGAAACTCATTTTGAAGTTGGGGGGGGGGGCAAAATTGTCAAATTTTTGGTTGTATGTCAATTTGGTAAAAAAACATTTTTTTTGACAATTTTGGGGTCAAGAACGATTAATTCCCAATCCGAGACACGCCATTTCGTAGAACTTGTCATTTCACGTGTTTTAACGTTTTTAATTTGCAATTTGGTTTAAAAAATATATTTTTGCAATTTCCAACATTAGCTATTTTGGACAAAAAAATGTCATGTAGGTACGGACGTCACTAAAATCGGTATATCTCGTTTTTGACGCAACTGCTAAATTGTTTCATAGATGACGTAAATTATTGATGTACGCGAAGGGTACGTGTAGTACAAAAGTTCGTCCGCTGTCTCTGCCTCTGTCTGTCGGTGCTGCACGCAGTGGAATCCAATGCAATTACTATAGTCCTCTCCTCCGGCATCAGGGGCGAGGGCAAGAATAGTTCCAATAGATTTCACTGCGTGTAGCACCGACAGACAGCACCGATGGACAAGTGACATTGAACTAAACGGATGTCGCTGTTACCAAAGTAATTTTAACGAAAACTTTCTACGCTGGCTTCCATCAGACAAATATACCAACATCGGCTCCAGAAAAAGGGGAACTTTATTCCAATAGAGCAACTGAAAGGTATACATCCGTTTTCATCATCCGTTTTCACGAAGGATTTATTCGCGGAACATCGTCCATCCGGGTGTGTGTCGATGAAGTGACAGAACATTGTGCCATACACTGTACACCAAAGTTTCACGTCGATATCTGCAACGTGACCCGACCCGCAACCCCTTCAATTACCCACCACTACCCACATGACAATAGGCTGCCAGCTACCCGCAAGTACCCACAAAAAAAATCGTCATTATGTCCTACCATTAAATAGCTATTTTTAATGTTGAACTGTTTTGGTTGATCTCTGCCCACTAACTGAGTCCCATATTTGTTAAGCATCTCAATTCGCATAAAAAATCGCAATTTATAAAATTATGTTCACCCGCTAACTACCATTACAATATACACCAAATGATGCTTGTGCTACAACTACTACCCAAGTGGGTAGTAACTACCCGCATCTGGTGGGTAAGGTGGGTAGAAAGTGGCACCTCTATTCGGAAATTATTCCAAGGAAAAACGAGGATCGGATTCCGACCCCGTCCCAGGCGGTCGTGGGCTATGCTTCGTATTTTGGAACCGGTTAATTCAGACTCAAAAGTGGGGGGGGCGTTGCCCCCGCTATAAATAGTTGAGGGGGCAGTTGACCCCCCTGCCCCCGGCCTCAATACGCCTATGAAGGGGACATATAAAAGCCAGCAGAGGGCCCTCTACAACCAGCAGGACCATCTAAAGACCGGTAGGGGCCGGCACTCTCCACACTGGCTGGGGCCCTGTTCATACGTATTTACATACACAGGCCTCACAAGCAGACAAGCAAGTGCTATCATTTATTCGTTTTACAAATTTGTATGGTTATTGGTTCGTGGGCGTTATTTTATGCTACGTAAGGCGTTTTGCGGCCGTCTGACACCATCCAAAACACTGGAGCCTCCGTTCCCAGGGGGGGAGTTTAATCGGTCGCCAGAGGGGCCCACCTGGTCTCCAGGGGGGGGGGGCATGGCCCTTAACATATCCCCCCTTGGCTACGCCACTGGTCTGTGAAACTTTCGCATCGCTCGCGCTCATTTGAAAGCTGGTGGAACTAGCAAGTATCACGAACCTCTCACGGATCCCAGAATTGAATTTTGAGACCGGACATTGCATAATGCATAGTTAGGTTTGCGGTGCCAACACTTGCCACTTGTTCAGACTCGCTATTCCTATATATCATAATCTTAAATCTACCACTTGTTTCCCAGGAAGATTCACTCACAGCCTGTAGAGTGTAGGTAAAGTGGACTTCAGCAAGCAATAAATGCTGTTTTAACTATCAGTTGTGTCTCCTCACTCCAGCGGTATTTATGTTCTTCGCTCAGAGCTGTCCTAGCGGGACGCCCTGGGTGTCATTCCCCTTGGCCTCTGCTTCGAGCATCATGCAAGGAACACTGCACTCCAGCTGGTTGCCCACAATATCAATTATAACCCTTGCGACATTTGACATGTTGCCTCGATTTAGCACTTGACACCATCATTTGAATAAAGTGCACAACCCGTCTCTTTCTTTTAACTTCGTGACTAACAGATTTCAATTGACTTTGTTACGCACCCAGTCCTTCCCCGATTTAAATTCCGTCTTCTAGTCCAGCCCTGCAGAGACTATCATGGGTGCCCAAACCCCAAGCCCAACCCAGCCAAAACCCATGAACACCAAGCCCAGACCCAGACCAACCATTTCAAATCAATGATATGATACCCATCCCATTGGGGCCCATTCAGATAAGCAATAATTATTTTCAACAAAATCGCAGCCATACAATAGATGTTGACTTTCATAATATTAACCGGAAACTAATATAGGCCCCGTGTGTTGCTCTGATTTGCGGAAATTATCGAACACTTGCGGTCAACAATTATCAAATGGAATCAACTAGATGAGACATGGTTTAATGATAATCTTACACCCCCCCTCCTTGCCTATTAACTTACACGATTGATGTTGTCCATATAAATTGCGAAGTCCTATTTGTTAAGTTCCACATCATTTTAAAACAACATATTTACTTGGTTAAACATCTGGTTTCAAGTAAAAATAGAACGTTTTAGAGGACATTCTCTAAAATTGTCAAACACCATGCCCAACAGTACCCATGAAAGTCTAAAAAATGCATAAACCCAACCCAGACAATCGGAAGAATTGAGTGGGCACCCATGGGTGCACCCAGCCCATGATAGTCCCTGCAGCCCTGACGGCCCCTCTCTCTTCCATTTCAGTTCGTCGTGAAAATGATGAAAGATACCGCGGTCTCGGCATCGGTGTGAACGTCTCCACGACGTCGGACGTCCCGGAGCTGACCTCCGCGTCACCGACACTGGACGGATAGCGCTCACAGCCGAGCCGAGTCGGTGACCTTGAGCGAGCCTTGCCCGGCCGCCGACAGATGGCAGCACCGGCGTGTTGACCGGCCGCTGCTCCGCCAGCCACTCTCAGGCTCACAGTGGACGGTGACGTCATGTGCTGACTCCATACCGAGACGAAGGAGTGATGTGAACGGGTGAGCTAGATGACCAATACATGAAGGCTTTAGTCCCTTCCGGAGACATTGCGGGCGCGCTGTCCAGTGCGACAGTCCGACCCATTCCTGCGGGTTGGCGTTCTTCTCCAAAACTTCCTGGTGTTGGAGAACATTGTTGTGGTTTGGGTCAGACTCGGGGTTATAGTGACCGATGAGGAAAGCTATCAGGCTTGTTGGCAGTGTAAGGGAGCGTGATGTGAAGTGCTGACCACTTGTTATGTAACTGGGCGAGGAGCGCTGCAATGTAATTATGTGTATTACGGATGTCTCCACGTTGCACATGAGCTTAAATGCGAATGCTTATCGCTTTCCACCCAATCATAGCGTAGGCGTTCAACCGTACTGCGATGCTGAAGTTGTAGCTTTGATAACTGGTGGGAACCGTTTGGCCCGAGGCTACGAAAATGTCAAGCAATAACACCGGACATGCCAATTGCGCACGTCGATAGCGGTGCAACTATTGCACACGACGCCGACACAACTCGTTCGTCGGCTAAACTACTGCACTGTCGGCTAAACTGCTGCACTGTCGGCTAAACTACTGCACAACGCTCTGTAAGACAGAAGAAGTCCAGGTCGTTTCAGGTGTATTGAGCGCGGCGGCGTGAGCACCGTATCACAGTCAATGTAGGCCTGTGACTAGAGTAGAGCAATACACATACGCAAACGGAAACATCCGGTCTTTGCCTGGTTTATACCAGTAACCCTTTAAACGGCGAAGGACGAGCCCGAATCCCGAATAAATCCGCGTCAATTTATCACCGTCCAACGGAGGTTGTCTTGTGCAAAAGCATGCATTTTGAACTTATTTCGGCTGTGTTATGGGTTTTTTTTGCCGTCGCAAATAGATCCGAACTAATATCGATACTTTTAAACTAAGATAGGTTTTGAAAGCGTTATTTAAATCCAAATTATAAGCTTCATGTTTTGTAGTCAAAAATTCATTTTGGTGGGTATTTAGATGATTTGATTGCGCTTTACAGCCCATCATTGTATCGTCTACACCCTTATGGTTTTGAAGTACGCGGTTGTAATTAAGGAAATATTATAAAATTCGTCGAAAAATACTACAGACAGATCTTAACAGTGAAATACTGTATGCCAACCTAAATTTTGAAATGCATTTTAGAGACGGTACATTGGTCTACAGATTGAGTGTTTGTTTCATCGCTTCACGTCCCATAGGTGCTGAAGCACTGAAATTTGAAATTGTGAAAGACCGTCTACAACTATGAATATTGAGCTTGTAGCCAGTAAACGTTTGCACGTACCACGCGCCGCTGTCGACACATAGTGCATTGCGCCGGGCGGCATCGTTCTCTACGCATCTGTGTTTTGACCCGTGTTTTGCCACTTTTGGATGCCAGAGATATAGGTCCTTATTGCAACGATGTTTTGCAGTGAGGTAATTTTTTTTACGCGAACAGGGGTGCCACGTGCGCACGTGCAGTGTGACCCAGAGTTGTACCTGTGCAGCATTGCCATGTGTGTTCTCCAGCCTCACAAAAATTTTAGCTTTATATTCCAGCCGTTTCTCAGCTACAGCAGGAAATACTTTCTGACACCCCTGACGCGGCACGTGTCCCACCGCGCCGTGCTAGACCCAATCTCATGAGAAAAAACATGTCAATAATATAATGTCATTGCATGGGGCTATCAGATGGCGAAGACGCTTGTCAATCGGCATGCGGGGTCAAAAATATAAGCTTCCTGACCAAGCGTCGCGGTCTGGCCCGGCCGGGCGGCCGCTTATGTGTGAGAAAAATCCGATAGTCAATGAGGACTCGCTCCGCGCTTCGCGCTCGCTCGTAATAACGCATAGCATTCAGGTATGCTATTTTCGTCGATGTTCATCGTTGAAACTTAAACATAATAAGGAACGAAACTGTGGCACTCTCCATGCGGACCATTATCAACCAAAACACCGCACATGATAGCGGTATTGGCCACTTGGTTCATCAAAGCCTAAGCAAGGTCATACTGAGCCTATGTGGCCTGAGGACTGAGGTCATACTGTGCATAGAGATCATATATGCATAGAGATGCCATGCCTATGCTGAAGCACTTGATTTCGTGGCAATTCAGTGGTATTTTTTAAGGCACTTTGGAAGACTCTCGATGTCCGTGCGTAAAGGGATTGTGCCAACCTTTGCGGCGAAAGGCGTTTGTGTGTATCGGTAGATTAAGCTGTCCGATTTCACCTGCAAAGTCTGGTTCCCGAAACTGTCCCCGTTAGATCAAAAAAGACTTTAGCACCTCCAATGATTGGCAATCATTCGTACAATTGGAAATCGCCTACGCACTATTTTGAATCACTTCTTTGCGGGCTAAAATTTTCTTTTGGACTTTGCAAACTCAACATTCATTATTCCTTCAGTCAACTTAAAAAAATAAAAGCTATGTAGTTTAATTAAATATTACAAAACAATCTTAGCCTCTTTAAAAAAAATTAAAGCTAATAAAACAGCAAGAAAAGCAAGAAATATGTGAGCTCGACTTTTGGGCGTAAAATTAATGACATTACCCTTCAAACACAAGACAGACTTTTCAACGTCAAGTCGCGGCGAATTCGGACGGCTCGGGGCCTCGGCTTTGGGCAGGGAGCGTATATGTGGGCGGTACCCAAGGCTATGTAAACGGTACCTGTGGAGCTATTTTTCACATTGCTTACGAGATAAACTCGGCTCAGATGAACCGAATCTTTCTGTCTGACACCGTCAACGTTTCCATCCGCAGGTATGTATATTTTTAGATTGCATAATTATTTCTTGGTGTTTTAATTTTGGATTTCTTATTACTCATGTACTAATGCCAATGTAATGTACTAGTATGCAATTGTGAAAGCATTTGGTAACGGCCCATTTCATGGATTTGTAAAACCAACTTTTCAGGTAATCACTGCTCATATGATATGCTTGGGCAATTATGAAATTCAAGGAAGGTTTGTAATAAATAAATAAAATCAATAGATAGTCTTTCAAGTCATTGCAGAAATTGATAAAATTGGAAAGTATAAGCCAATGATCACCATTCCTTATTAATAAAAAGTTGTTAATGAAATCACACAAACATTCAGAAACAGTACACCAAACTTCTTAGGTATTCACTGCTCATAGTAATACTTATATTATGAAATTTCAAAGGGAATTTTGGTAAATTTAAAAAATAAAATACCTTTGAAAGGCCCTAACAAGACTGAAAGGTGCCTTACCTCAACATACTGAAATTGGTCCCTAGCCAGCCATGGAGGGCCCAGTTGCCCTTTACAATGCACAGAACGACCCCTCTCAATGCTTCGGGCAAGGGGCCCTCTTGAGGCAAATTCCTGGCCTATGTCAGTTGTGTTACTATGGCATTTAGGACAATTTTTTGGAACTATTATATTTTTTAAAACTTGGTTAGCGCGTTCTTTAAACTGCCCAATAAAACAAACATTTCTGGAACTTCATACCCTAAAATGGGAACGCTTCTTTCTGAAAATGTGTAACGCTTGTTCCAAATGGTATGAAATGGCCTTCCACGACTAAGCAGTGATCCATGGGGTACGCATCTTTCTGAAAATTGTATGCTCGTTCCAAAAAATGGGTATGGAAAAGACCTTCGATGAACTAATCAGTGATCACACTCGAACGGTGCTACAACGACATATGCCAATGATTATGCCCCATACAACCCACAGGGCAAATTTTGTTTGGACAACTGCGCTAACAAGTGCTTGTCTTCAGGCGACATGATTCAACACTATAGTGTTGCAGATCATGTAAGCCTACCATGCTGGAGGTCACTACACCGGCGCATGTCGTTGGAGTGGGCTGGCTCTGCAACTGCAACTTTGCAAGAGACATTTAAACAGAAACATCTTTCTGCTTGAGCTGTGCTGGTGTGTGCCGCAGGGCCTTCTTCCACAGATTGACATACTTGTTTGTGTATTGTGTGATGATTAAATCGTCTACCCAGGCCATTACCCGTTAACAGACGAAGTCAGAAAATGCATTCAAGATGGACAGACTTCTCAGGAATTACTTCTCGTTAGAAGTAATTTATTATAATTCTGACAGGACCCTGTTTCAAGTCATAGTGTTATTGCCTAGTTTATAATTATGGTTGTGAATGATGACAATTAATTTAATATATAACTCCTCATGCATTGTATTTCTGTTGCCTCTCTGGGGATTCGATGGTCAAGTGATTGTGAAAAAAGCGAACTAAATAGATGTACTATTCATTGTTTCTAAATAAAGCGTCTTGCTGGTTGGCCGGCAGGGAATTATACACTTTGGGAAAAAGTATGTGGATACAGTGGGTTTCTTCCATTGAGGCAGATGAGGCCGGCCTCACCCCATAATCGCCAAGATATGAAACGATTTATTATATTCAGGAAAAAAATAATAAATTTTTTACATTTTTTATATATTTTGATATTTTAAAACGAAAATATCTATTTTTTTGGGTCAAAATATGTCTTTTTTGAGCATTTTTTGAGGTATTTAAATTTTATTAAATTGGCTTAAAAAAGCCCAAACAAGCCAAGATCCCATTGAAAAAATCTGGGCTGTGAGGCAGTGCCTCACAGCCCAAAGACCAGAAATTTAGGCGTTTTCAATCTGGCACTAGCAGCATTTTCATCAGGATTGTTTGTGATTCTGACGCGGAGATGACATAATGTTACGCATAGCATAAGCTTTGAAAGGCCTTTGCTATGACATGGACAACTAAATAGGTCAAAGTCACAACAGTTGTACCTATAGATATATACCTTGGTCACAACTGCCTGACGTTAAAAGTAAAAGAGAAAGTGAGACTTCTTCTTGCCAATGCCAGTGTAGTGGTCAACGGTATGTATCGTATTATTATTTTTTGTCTGAAACAATGCCCACTGGATTTTTTTCTCATTTTCCCTTGTTTTGAGGAGAATATTTCACTCTCTGGTAAAGATCTACTCTTAATATTTACATTATTGAACCCCATGTTTGCAGTTTGTTTTGTACCTACTCACTTCCTCAAATAAACATGTGCAGATTATTCAAACAATATTCAATGCAAAGTAACTACTTATTGTTTCACCTTAAACTCTTCTAATGATTAACACAAGTTACATTTGCCTTATTTTCCTGGCCATTGTCCATTGATCATTTTGATATGGGGTCAGGTCAGTCATCGCACCCTTCTCAGAGCTGAGCAAGCCGATAACCCAATTTTCAATGACCCTCAGCTGAACTGAACTGATCATCAGCGTTTTTAATCTATGTCTGCTAATTAAGTAGGACTTAAATTAGGTGTAAAAAAGTTTTAATTTTTAAGGAGAATTGCAACTGCACTCGTTACGTTCCCATTGGCTATTGCACATGGGTATCAGAATGGTTTGTGTCCTGAATAAATACCAGCTGCTTTTGTCTTCCGATCAGGGCGTGACGGCCGTAATATGTTCCTATTCAGTTAGGGCCTTCATCCCCCCACTTGGAATAGAAGTGGGTCAAGTCCTGGAGAAATATTGTTTATTGATTTATTTGAAAGACTTTAAGTTATTTTTTCCAGCTCAGCCTACCCTCAACTTTTCTGAGAAGCTATGCCTCTTGACTGCATTCACTATGGCAGTTGCCTGCAAGCATTGCGCATACTATTGACTTCAGTGTATCTCACTTCATTTTCTGATGGATATAAACTGTTATTATATATATATTGCTTTTGTGTTAATTGTATTGTGATATTACCAAGATGAGATAATGAAAATAAGAGTAAAGCCAAAGCTGCGTTCTAGCATACAAAATAGCTTCTGATACAGATTTTGCTATTGTCTATATTTGCTTGATATAATGTATATTAATCATATATGACATGCTTCCCTTTCTAGGATGATTTGCTTTCTGTCACACCTTTCTCGCTAATATATGTTAATATATAAAGAATATGCTATTGATAATTGATCACAAGGTCAGCCATGCCCAGTTCAATATGCATGAAAGCATCATTTTTTCAGGGTTTCATATAATACCTACACTCTACTCATGTCTGCTATTTGACTAGCATTCCACTTGTAACAATTCATTGTAATTCATCACATGCATCTGTAACTGGAAAATATGGCATTTACCTATGTGATTCCACCTAACAGTGAAGGTGTGATTTGTTCTTCAGACTTCAACATGAAATAGTTAAGATAATTGATATGAATGTTTGCTCTAGCTCAATTAGCGCTTCAACATTTTGTACTTCAATGAAAATGATTGAGAATAGCCATCAGCTATTATTGGCATGATATAATTTGACATATTACTTGTTGAATGTTGTTGGTTAATAGGAGACTCATCTGACTGAGTAAGAATACAAACGATGTTTGGATATTTATTCATGAGTCATAACCTCTCTCCTTTAGATGTCGAGCAACCTTGTGGACCACATCGCTTAACCCATGCCTTTTTGGCTCGCATACATATGAAGACAAGAAAAAAAACATATAGAACCAAGGACCACCCTTAAGCCCACCTTTGAATGGAAGCAAGGTAAAACCTTGGAACGTGCAGAATGTGTATACCATAGGTAACCTAATGTGGTATAAGTCGCCAAAACTGACCTGTTTAGAGCAAATAATACTTTTTTTCAATAAATCGAAATATATGTGGCTTGTAGTTAGTCAGGTAGTGTATTGGCTTAGTTTTAGTTTGTTTTTAGGAGGCTTGGCCTAATAGTTGATGAGTGCAATGCATATTTCAGTTCCATTTGCAGCGAACATTTTTGAATCACAGATGTACCATTGTACATACATGGAGCATTCGAAAGCGGGGGGGGGCGTGTCCCCTCAAGTGGGAGGCGTCCCCCAAACATTTTAATATTTAAACATGGGCGTTGCATGGCAATAATCGACTTCGAAATGCCTCTGTCCCCCAACTTTCGGAAGGCGGCGACGCCCTTTTGTACATACATTCTAGTGCATTATTGTCGACAAGTGCCATCTACCGGCACTTCCATTAATTGAAGTTGTTTTCCGTGTGATTAGGGCTTTCGTCCTATTCCAGATTATTATCTGAGGTCGAGTTGTGATCATTTCTGTTGATGATTGTGATTATAATGACGATTGTTATATTAATTTGTAGTCAGGAATTTTCCAAGAAAGCGAAATACTTCGAATTTATTAACTGCAATTAATCATTGTAATATGCTATAGTGCCGGACGGCTGACGACCCCCTACCCCCTCCGGTTAACAACCTCTCGTTGACGGCTTGCTACCCCCCCCCCCAGGCCAACAACTCTGCCTCACCTACTTTTAACCCAAGTGCCGCCACTGAGCAGTAGTACGGTTGGATTATTAATTGGCTTGACCTTCATAAAACGGTGCGTGTAGCATGTGATGATTAGGAGACTGGGCAGTCGAGAACTGCCACAATGCACAATGCACATGCGGACGCCAGTTTCGCCAAATCACCTTGAGAAGCAGGTCAGAGGTCATGGTCATACGGGTTAGAAGTTCAGAAATTCAGAGCATGTGTAAACGATTGATTGCGGACGGAGTAAGTACTTGAAAGTTTGCATCGCGATCGATTTATTTTACGCGAGTTATTCTGAAAAAACGACGGCATTTAAGTATCCACCCCCTACACTTGGCAAGTCTAAACGACGCGCCGTTCTTATTAAGCAGTATATAACAAACCAGAAAAAAAGATGCACATTAACTGGTTAAAACAGGCGATATTTACACACACAAAGAAGAGGTGTGGCGGATTTCACCTCCCTTTCCGGTGCGCGTGTAAAAACCTTCGCCCCATGTGGGTTGGGTCATTGTGGACCCCCTGAGCTTTTCAGGAATAGCGGGACGACGCGCAGCGTCATAAGGACGACGCGCAGCGTCACCAAATTAGACCCAACTATTCAGGCATCAATTACGCACATTTGGTTAAAAGTGTTAACCATGTCATTTCAAGTCAGACCAACAGGTCACGTCAAGTGACGTTACCTCCAAAAATGTTTGTTGCCGTGCTAAAGCCACTGTGTTTGTCTGATATTTTTTAAACTTGCAGGAGTCAATAAGGTCATAAGCACCGGCAAATCTTTAATATAATATTTATATTATCGGTGACCTAAGTCAGGGCAGTTTTGTGAACTTCCGCTATAAGTCAACGTGAATATTTACCTTTTAATGCTTCTTATTCAGAAAATATGCATAGGACCGTCACCAGGCACATCCTTTCAGAATATGCTATTCTAGCTCATGTTTGATGAATTAGGTGCAATTGTTGCTTCAGTGACCTCTGTTTGGTCAGCTGAGGTCATCTGAGGTCACCATCACTTGTTTGCTAATAACTATTGATATGATACAGAATAGAGAAATGCGCATTGCACAACTGTGTTGGTCTCGCCAAGTCGCGTCGCCCCATTGCAGCATGACCTACATGGGTCCCCAAAAGACCGAGACCTGAGGTCGCATTTTAAAGTTGACCTAACCATGTATTTCTAATATGCTCCAAAGCGCCTTGACGAGACTAACAAGATTCTGTAAATACCAATGATATACAGTCAACTATTACAAAGTTACTAATACAAAACATTTTGATTACATTTTTCTTGTGACCTTTGGGCTTTGGTGACCTCTGAATCCTTAATTATTGGCCTGAGCAAAAACTTGAGATCATTTGGAATCGCATTTTTCACGAGATACTGATTGTTTTATTTTCAGTTTATTCTTAGCAATCATAGTTTCAGATATTTTTTAACGTCAAGTCATATACCTGGAAAATTTGACCATCGTGTACCCTTGTGACCTAAAAATTAACCTAATCAAAACATGGGCAAAAGCAACTTCAAAATTCTTCTCGAGAGCTTTTGAACGACTTTTTTCTGAGTCTTTCTAATCTTTTGTTTTTGACTTTGCATGAGAGGGTCATTTTGACAGCCCCTCCCCTCCTCCACCCCACCCGCCAGGGCGAAGCTGTCCCTATTCCCTGCGATCAGCCAGAATTACGTTAACCTGCGGGGGCAGATTCTGCCCCTTCTCCAGAGATCTCGAGAACCGCTCTGCCGATTTCGATGGGACGAAAACATTCGATTCGTCGTGAATAATATTTCTTTTTAGACCCCGAAACTTATTTTTGTTCAAAAATAGGCGCCCAGGTGGCAAGAAATACGAAAAAAAAATCATTGCAGCCATGTGATTCGACCGCTTTCCTTACACGAAAAGTTTTTGAGCTTCCAATTTCATGCTCTTCGATATATGAAATGGACAGCAAGTACCAAAATGAAAAAAATCAAAGCCGTACTCAAGGATTAAAATTGGGGGATTTTCTGATAAAATATGTGCTGTTCGTGAATGTTTGGGACGAGAAGAACGTCACATATGGTCTGTGCTGCTGTAAATTGTTAAATGTAATATATTGCACATAGGCGGATTCAGGTAAACAACGTGGGGGCGCCATGTGCAGAGCGTCTTTTATCATCTTACTAATTTTAAGTTTGGCCTGATTTGACGAAGGATGTTGCCTCCCATTTTTTTGTACCTGAGTTTGCCTCTGCCCCGAAATAGGTATAATCCAATTATGTATGATGAATATAGCAGTGAAATAGTTTCTAACGTTTTTTTCCACCGTAAACTACGAAGGGAACATGCGCCGCACAACCATATTCGTAACAACCTTCCCAAAACATGACCCTGGAGCCGCATCTGCTGGATCGATTTTTCACAATTTCGACACCACACGCGTCATTCAATTTTAGGATAAGAAAAAAATTCAAGACGATAGACGTAACGATTCAGGAGCAGAAGGGGACAAATTACCGGGGGTAGAATCTGCCCNGTGCTCTGCACGTGTGCTGAAAGAAAACACGTGTTTTTCTTACGCCGTTTAACGCACGTAATATGGCCGTTTTTACAACTCCAGTACTTCTTGAAAACAAAGTTTGTTTTGTTCTGAATTGTTCATATATTATGTTTTATTTTTGTGTCGATTTCCGTTGTATAGGTGTGTCGGTTATTTTTATGCGGACTTTTAATTTGGAACACTTACATTTCCCTATTTGCGACCGTAGGTCTTCAGAGGTCACCCGCTGATCGTTAACCTTGAAATTGGACTCCAATGACTTCCTTTCGTTACGACTGACAAGCTGTTTTTTGAATTTTGAGTCTGCCCTAAATAGGAGTGAAATTACAGAAGCGGAAACTTTAGAAGGCAATATGTATACATATTCACAAACTGGGAACAGTTCCCTATTTGCGTTTTTTGCAAGGGCTTGCAAGATCGCAATTTGCGATTATATATACCGAATGTCGTGAATTAAAGTTAAGACCAATATATGGCTAGAAAAATGTTCACCCACTTCCTTAAAACAAGTTTCCCCACGGTCGTAACAACGACAGCATAATCAACCAGCGCGCTTCAACCTAAAGGCGTCGCTAATCGCGAATATTTCCCCTACCTGACAAAAGTTAATTCTTGCAATAAAAAGAATGAGTACTCTTGAAAACAGTATAGTCTTGTCCAGCACTTACAGTTTCCCCAAGTCTTACGTTCATCTGTGCGTCATAATCATACGTCAAATCAGCTAAAATCAGTCAATCAGCGACTGGAGTTACCGAGTATTTCCGTCCCCGACTTAAAGGACTGAATATTAATTAATTAAAAGGGGTTTCTTTGAAGATGTTTAAGCGTCACAAGTCATTTTCGAGTATGCGCCACAACTTGGCTATCTCAACTCAAAACCCAATGTTAAAGGTGAACTGTTACTTTTAAGCTAACTCATGTCAAACGAGTTAAACAAAGCTATTAAGACACATAAGGCTAAGAAATACTGCAAAAAATGATAAAACGCTATTATAACACATAACCTGCAAACCGATTAAATCGTCTACAGACTCATTACCCAGTTACAGACAAAGTCAGAAAATGCATCAAGATAGACAGACTTTCTCAGGAATTACTTCTGTCATTAGAAGCAATTTATTATGCGTTAGAAGCAATTTATTATGCAATCTATTATGAAGGAATTTGTTCAGTCTAGTGTTTTGCTAGTTTATAATTTATGGTTGTGAATTGATGACAATTAATTTAATATAACTACCTCGATGCATTATTCTGTGCTCTCTGGGATTCGATTGGTCAAGTGATTGTGAAAAGCGAACTAAATAGATGTACTTTTCATTGGTTCCAAAATAAGCGTCTTGCTGGGTTAGCCGGCAAAGCAGTTAAAGGGAATATACCACCTTGTAAAAGTATGTGGAATGATTGAGATGAGTGCCCAGATGATTGGCACTGAAAAAGTACTTTTCATTGGTTCCAAAATAAGCGTCTTGCTGGGTTAGCCGGCAAAGCAGTTAAAGGGAATATACCACTTTGTAAAAGTATGTGGAATGATGGAGATGAGTGCCCAGATGATTGGCACTCATCTCCATCATTTCACATACTTTTCCCAAAGCTGTATATTCCCTTGAACTGCTGTGCCATTAAAGCCGGCCAAACCCAGCGGGACGCTTATTTGGAGCCATTAGTTACAATGTTCTTTCTCGGCCACGATCACAACATAATGTATGAATACAAGTGCAATTGCGCATAAGGTATCTAAATATGTGCAGAAGTTATGGGCGCAACATAACTTAAGGAGTTGAGGTGCCTCTATGCCCCAATGGTCAGGTATATGTGCAGACAATCATTGTTGATATTGGTGTTTACACATGAGTATGTTCTATGTAACCCGCGTGTTCTCTCCGAAAACAAACAAAATCACAGAGGAACATATATTTCATTTATCTCGAACAGCACAATATTCTCGTGTCGTCACATATTCAAAAGGTTTGTCGATGATTACTTATGTTTATAAGAATCTCTTTTTACTGTAAAATCACAAGATTTTTAACATTTCAAATCATTGCTTACCATTATTACTTCTATTCTTAAAATAATCATGCAAAATAGGCAAGTTAATAATTGTATTGGTAAAAAAAAAAACATAACATTCTGAAATAATATAACCTCGCCAGTTTTGCCACCATAAGGCAAAATAACAGAGCATCATTGTCACTGCAAAAGGTACATAAACTATGTATGCAATTACTCTGGCTTTTAGCACACATCGCTCTCCAGCTAAAAATGTATCGGGGGCCACTGGGCCTTCGGTTCTCTGTCGAGACTCGAGCCCCAAAGCTTGAATAATACCTCAACTTAGAAAACCAAGTAACAGAAAGTGGACAAACCAATAATTCCCTTTATATGGCAGCCTTGTTTTGTTTTCTTCAGCTACAAGTCTTTGAAAAGGTTGTTATTTACTACTAGCACGTACACATAAACACAAATCAAAACGTCCCACTCATTTACGATTCGAAGCAAACGAAAGTCAGGGGGTGACACTTCTTCAGCGCGCTATAGGACGCCTGATCCGGAGCCAAAACGACTCGTTGTGACGTCACCGGAGGCAGGCGTGCGCCGCTGCCGGGCAGCTAAACGGACGACTGCACAGTGCACGGCATGCCTGAGTGCCGTCCACCGCCGGCTCACAGGTAAACTTAGCCAAGGGGGGCGGAAGGCAATCCGCCCCCCCCCCCCCACCCTGAAGGCCCGGCGGGCCCTATTTCGGGCCCTCGCACGCGACGAAAAGGCCGACGAGACGCGCTTGCGCCCGGTATCATATGGGTCGAAAACCATGCGAAACTGCTTTTTTAAAGGTTCCTTAGCGCGTCCACCCCAGGGGATTCAGCACTTCAAGGTTCCTTAGGGTGCATTAGGGCCTCTCTGAAAGACTAATTGGGCCTTAACGTTCGCAATATCCCTGTGCATCCAGAGGACCCTAGGAAGCCAAAAGAGCCCTGAGCGGGTTCAGAGGGGCCCCTTGAACAGCGTCGAATTGAACTCCTAGCCAGCACAGAAGGCCCCTGGCAGGTCGTAGAGGGCCCTGGGACAGGTCAGAGGAGTCCCTGGACAGATCGGAGGCCCCCTTGGCAGGCTAGAAAGGACCCTGAACGGGTCAGAGGGTCCACTGCAACCCGTTGAATGGGCCCCTAGTCAGCACAAGGGACCCAGGCAGTCGTAAGGGGCCCTATAGCAGGTCGGACGAAAGACCCCCGGGAAGGTGGAGATGCCCCTGAGGATCTGGGAAGGACCCTGAGCCTTATTCGGTAGAGCGAAAAAGCAGCCATTGCAGTCCTTACCAGGTTTGAAAGCCCTGAACAGGACTGGAAGGGCCCTATCCAGCTACCAGAAGGCCCCTGAGAAGTTCAAAGGGCCCCTTGCAGTCAGAGGCACCTGACCAGACTGAGATGGGCCCTGATGGTCAGAAGAGCCAATGAACATGTAAATGCGGCCTCTCACCATGGTACAGGGACTGCGCCGTGGGAGGAGCAAGACCTTCAGCCAGCGGGCCCGTATAGGTATAATTTTTAAGTATGGGTTTTTTTAGGACAGGTATGGCCAGAATACGGGCGTCCTTATGATCCGTATGCGCCTCTCCCAGGACCTTTGGGGGGGGGCGGTCAGCTGACCCTTTTGCACCCCCGGTGGCTGCGCCGATGACGTCACCCGGAGGCGGCCTGCGAGGGAGCCCGTTGCTCCGGTGACGTTCAATTCCGGCGGGCCCGGGCGAGTTTCAGGGTCAAGTGGCTGCGTTGTCCTTACCTGGTTATGAGGGCTCTTCGCGAAGTATCCAGATGGTATCCATGGCCCAAGTTACTCCATGGCCTTGTTTGGAAACAGCTGCGCCAATTCGATAGCAAACAGTCAAGCGATATGGAAGCGGCCATCTTGAAAATATATAGTGCTGTGCACAATCCGGACAAGGTTGAGCGAAAAAAATGGAAAATGCTTTGCCGAAACATTGCTTTAGGGCAAGTTTGAGCAAGAGCATACATGATCATTAATAAATTAAATTCCCAGCATTCATTTAAGCTACTTTTTATAAATCCTCCCGAGGTGGCACTATCCCTTTAACGGATTGCTACAGCCAAACGGATTCCAAGGACAGGGACGCAGGAAGTATGTTCAAGTTGGGGGGGGGGGCAGGATTTTAGCCTGATAATGAGTGCTCAGCCGGAAATCCTGCCTCACTTCAGAATTCTGCCCGATTTGAACTACTAGTCACTTTTGGTTGCGGGTATTACCTATTTACGCCACTAGCTCGTCCACTTCAGGTATTTTGATACATTAATTTGACTGACAATAGGTCTCGGCTATCATACTTGCCAATACCGATTTGTGAAAATTTATTGATGACAAATAATTAATTTCAGATATTTATCTTCATATTTTCCGAAATTGTCAGATGCTAAAACATGAATATATATCATAGAAGCATGTCAGATAACGAAATATGAGAAACTTAACGAGATTTGACGAGTGCAAAATTTAAAGTTGATACCATTAAAACTGACTGACAATTATGACCTCCCAAAGACCAAAATCGACCTCTTTCGATTTCGACAGCATTACCTACCGTGGATATAAAATGCATTTGCGTTTTTGCTTTATACTCTAAGTTATTTGAAACTAATATCGCTTTAACTTTTTCACGCTCTATAGACGCAAAAAATAGCCAATAAACATGTAGTACAACGCCTAATGACCGTAATCAGCAGTTTGACCTCGCGTGACCTCGGATGACTTTGTCCTGATTTAAGATCATCCATCATCTGAGTCTTAGCCTAATACTTATGCAAGTTTAAGAATGATGCTTACAAGTGTCGTACCATGAATAATAGGTAGGTACCGATTTTTTTGACTGCTTATGCGTTTAACCCACGCCGTGCCGGGGAAAGGGAACACCATTCAAAAGCTCGTCAAAAAGTATTAGAAACTATTGTGTTCATTTCTTTAACATGTCAATATTTAGGTCACCAGAGGTCATCAAAGGTCAGATTTCCACTTTCAGGCCTTTGCTCCAGAAATCCCCAAAATATCTCGCGAACCTATAAAATAGTTTTAGAACAAACGGAAGCGATTGAAAGCTCTTAAAAAATGCAATAGCCAACGTGTCCTTCAATTTATTTCAGGTCAAAAGTTTTAGGCTCCTGAGACCATCAAAGGTCAAAAGACTATTTTTGCCAAATACAGTTTTTTACTAGTATCTTCTTACCTAATAAAATAAGGCAATAAATGTTGACGCCTGGTGTTGGTTTCGGCTCAACAGGGCGCTATTAAATCGTATTCACGATGACCAGGTTAGGTTCCAACTTATAAATATTGACCTCAGGTCAAGATTCAAGTGAGTAAACCCAAATTGTCTGTTCAAGTTGGAGACGTGTCTCGTCTAGACACGTCTCCTGCTTTATAAAATCAATAAACTTTTACATCAAATATCTCTCTGAATATTGGCACTGTATGCAAAAAATGATGATGTATCACGTTGATCAGCACAATTTTTTTAGATATTTTGCACACATTTCACCAAAACAAACCCATGCAACTATGTACCATTCAATACATTTATCAAGACTGATATTTTGTTGGTTCGCGGACAATACAAGTAATATTACAAAAATTCATGCGACACTTTCTAGAGGAGCTAATTAAAGTAATTACTATTCAATGCTGCAAAACACAGACACAATACAATGGTCAATGATACTTCTATTACATATTACACAATGTTGCATATTAATACATCTTTTACATTTATTACATGTTTTACCTCTAAATAACCTTCACATCTAATATCGCTTAATATCTATACACATTATGTACCTAATCAGTACCTGCAATCATCATAATATTGCTATATGAGAACACTAAACTAACGTCAACATTACATTCATACAATGAAATACAAGAAATTTTGAAGAAAACAACTGCTACAACTCGCACCATTGTGAGCAAGCGCGGCGCGATCCAGGGATTTTCGTCAGGGGGGCGCCCAATACAAAAAGTTCGCCCTCCGGGCGCACACCTACGGCGCCATAGAAAAGACCCGGTTCAGGGGGGGGGCGCGCCAAGCGCCCCCCCCCTGGATCCGCGCCTTGCAGCGGACCATCATACAGTTGCAGTTCCTCTAGCATTACTTGGGTGTTTGATCTGCGAGTCTAGATCTCTAATAAATACGCTTCGAGGGACTTGAAAGTCGGCGTCTATCAGAGGTGTCGGGTGAGAATGCGCAGTGTTTCTTGTCATGTCTTTCTGGTTGAGGGTGGCGTCATGATACCTTTCGGTCGGAGTTGTTAGGGCCGCCGGTTGTGCACATATATATATAATATATACTTATATATTATAATATATATATATATATTTATATATACGTGATGTCGATGACTTTGGTCATCATGTGCAGCCAAACATTAGATGACGCGCTTCCGCAGTTTGCTTCTCCCATAGCCGTCGATGAGACATTAGGAACGCGGTTCCCCAAACGCGGTTTCACTGCGAACCTGTAACGTTGTCCCAATGCAGGCGTCAAGATCAGACTGATATCACGGCTGCACCAGACCGCGGGAAACCCCACATTACGACGGGTACAGACACCCCTGACGTCACACGTTCAGACACCTCTGACGTCACACTTCGTCCGGCGATGACGCAAGAGTTCCTGGAGCTCCTACACTGCAGGTATATATTATGAGCTGCCGACATCTGAGTAACCAGTCCTTGTCGAGCGTCGTCCGAGTGAACACTGAGCATCCCCGGCGCCCGCTGTTGATATCGTCATGCTGTGGACACGGGTGCTGCCTGCGCTGTGTTTGATGGTAGCGCTGCCCACTGACGGCGCGCGGTTTCCGCTGTTTCCTGGCCCGACTGATTGTACCGCCCCCAGTGGTCGTCCCGGCGACTGCGTCCTGTCCGAAGACTGTCCGGAGGAGCGGAAACCGACCGGTATAACTCCCTGCGGCTACAGCCCTGAGCACAGCAAGGCGCTGCTGTTCTGCTGCGAACGGCGGCGGACTACGCTGATGACGCCGACTCCGACTCCGACTCGGACAGCTGCGGACCCGCCCCGGACACTCCCGACCGACTGTGGCCTGGCTCACGGTGAACCGGGTGGTTTCGGCGTCGCCGCTCCTAACGTCGCCTTCGGTGTCACGGCACGCCAGTTCGCCTGGCCGTGGGCGGCCGCGATCGGGTTCGCGCAGCCGGATAGAGACTTCGCCTGGCAGTGCGGTGGCGTGCTCATCAGCGCTCAGCACGTGCTGACGGCGGCACACTGCCTGCCGCTGAACAGCAGCAGCGCGGTGACGGTGCGGCTCGGAGAGCGCGACCCGGCGGCGCCGTGGAACAAGTGGCGGCAGGACCGCGCTGTCCGCCACGCGGCGCGTCACCCTGACTTCCGCCGCAGTCAGAACGACCTGGCTCTGCTGACACTGGACTCGCCGGTACGCCTCGACAAGAGCGCGCAGCCCATCTGCCTACCGAAGCCAGACAGATCGCTGGTCGAGCTCTTCGGCTACGTGTCCGGCTGGGGAAAGCTAGCGTTCGACTCGCCGGATGAGTTCGTGCCGGCTCTGCAAGAGGCGCTGGTGCAGGTGGCCGACTCAACCGAGTGCGAGCAGGAGCACAGCAGGGCGAGAGACTTCTCGTTCCGGTTCCCGGCTGGGTTCCAGGGCAGGGTGCTGTGTGCCAGCGACCCGAGCCCCAGGGAAGTGAACGGAGGCCTGGTGGCGGGAGACGCCTGCCGGGGCGACTCAGGTGGGCCGCTGTCGATCAAGATGAGTGAAGGACGATACGTGCTCGCCGGGCTTGTTCTGGAGGGCATTGGCTGCGGCAACCCCAATTTCCACGGCCTGTACACACGCGTCGCTAGCTATGTCGACTGGATCCGTTCCGAGGTGGCGCGCTCATGAGCTCGGGCCCACACGCTCCCTCGTGCAAGAGCTTTTTCGGCTTCCCTGTTCGGCTGGCCTCGCGCAAAGACTTGGCTGTTGCCAGGTGTTTGCTGATCTCAATGTGACTTTTGCTTTATTTCTATATGTGCTGTGTTCATTTATAATATAATACAATATATTGCAATACAAAATTGTGCTTTATAGGCAGTTAAAGATAGTAGTTCTTTATTGATGCGTGATTGGAGCTGAGCCGGCAGAGTTATATCGCAGGCTGAAAAAGTGAGTGCTCTCAGCTACATCAGCAAACCGTTGGAGCAGAGGAGCTGAAAATAAAGTGTGTGTGCTTGAGGTTTAATTAGCCGAAAATCTCGTGAGGGAAAATGGCCGGGGACGGTATAAGTCAGAGAAGATGTTTGATACGTTGATTCTGCCCGCACCCTACGACCATCACCACTGCGGGGCGGGGGTCACCGCATTGGCGCATGTGGGGAGCCCCGAAACCTATCAACTCTATCGACGTAACTATGGGGCTGGCTTATGCAAAATATCGCTTTCTTTGAGTTTGCCTCGTCCGAGTCTGCTTCTGCAGTTTCGGTGGGAATGCGGTACGGTGAGCAAGGACCTATCGACAGCTCTTGCATTTTCGCTCGCGCGTATTTGGCAGGTTTTACGCAATAAAATGCACCTCCTTTGCAGTATAGTGAGTAACCGGTGTGGATGCTACAGCAGACTGGGCATTGGCATAGTTAACTCGAAAAGTTTCCTCTACGATGAACTTTGATACTCAGGGCAGGTCATTTGATTGAGAGAACCTTTACCTCTACGTTAACAACGCCTATGCAAGTTTCAGTATGGCAGAGGTTGTCCCATGGTGTCTATTGTCGAATCTGGGTATTCACCTTTCAAAGTTTTTCTCAGCTAAGTATAAGAAAGAATAGTTATGAACTAGAAGAATACTGTTTGTGTCTAGCTGACGAAGAAAGAGTCCTGACTTGTCAAGCGTCTGTCTACGCCTGATTGGGTTCGGCTTTCGTTCTACGAAGACGCGCCAGTTAGCAAGAAAAAGAGCGCTTTTGCGCCCAAAGTTTTTGGAGACTGATATTTTATTTATCACCGCCCTTACTTTTTATACTAAAACTTCGCTGACGATTGCGAACATGGCAGGCATGTGTAAGTGGGAAATTCCGAAATAGCGTATCTCTGGAAGTTTGATGTAGGACTTTGTGAGTGAAGGAAGTGAAGAAAAAGACGCCTTTAAAAGGGAAATATTCACCTTTTTCCACAAAAAAGGAGTTATTACTTGAAATCAACAAACAAGACCATAATATACTATAGACTCATAACATTTTTCATGACACTTTTCTTCTGAAAGTTATTTCAAGTTAAAGTTGACAGGCATGCCACACTTTTAACGACCGGTACTAGGAAGTCCTTTTGGTCCTGATCAAACTGCGGGCTTTCCCGCATTGTTTTTTTACGCAATTGAGTGGAAAATATATTTTGGGTTCTGCTTGTTGTGATTATATACCCGACGATCATCTACAATTAACAGCCATTACATAAAAAGTTAACCCAATTAGCTGAGCCGATTACCAATGCATATTAACAGTGGCCTAGGTAGTTGTTGCGACCCTCATTTTGTTATACATTAGGAGATGTGTACAGTTTGTCTCTGGCTGTACAATGTATATAACACCATGCTTAATATTATCATGAAAAAGAATCATTTTCCCCAAAAAAAATTAACAAACAAGAAATGAAACTGGCAATAAAATGGGAAGGTCATCGATGCACATCGACGGCTACCTATTTAGTGTCGGCAATATGTTTCATTGACCAATCAGGGACGTTGTCACGCTTCTTGGGCGCCACTCACTTCATTTCTGGCCCTATGACTTGGTTACACGGTAGGAAAGTGCCCGTGGCAAGGAAGGACGATGTTTTCATTGACCTTCATGCATCACACAAGGACAAGGACTTACTTTTTATCCTTTTCTAAACTTGCAACTTTTAATTAAGGAATAACTTTATTTTTCTCCTAAATATAAATTTCGGAGATATTTTTTGTTTTTTTTTATACCATAACGGCAGCCCAAGAAATTGTTGCAAAAATAAAACGATGATTATTTCCCTCAAAGGGAATAATTATGATCAGTTACGCCATTTTGGGGGACGCCGTTCCCGGTCCCGATGTTTTATGTTGTTGTTGTTTTTGTTGGGTAATAGGGGCAAGCGCTCTCCCATGTTCCCGGGCTTATGTTAAGGCTGTCGGCTTACAGGATTCAAGCTCTGACGAATCAAGGTGCCTTCATTATCTAGATGGCTATCTGGATTATATGTAAAAAGCTATGATGCCAGTGACCTTTGAAGGAAACTACCCGGCAGACGGACAAAGAAACGCGAGCCGTTTCCGGTTTTTCATACAAGCAGAGCGTGCCGGTAAATGTCGTGACTCGCTTGAAAGCACGAGTGAACAAGACGTGGGAAAATCCAGGAAGCCACACTCATGTTGCAGGAAACCAACCGCTATATTGGACTGGCCGCGACTAGGTAATGCCTTTACGTAACGCTGGCGATATGGGAAAGTGTATGACGTCACCCGTCATCGTCATCGGGCAGTGAAGACGTCATCTAACGGTCACGCTGTTCTATTTTTAAAACATTATCTGGGTGAAGAAGGCATTAGCTACAGCAGCGTCATCCGCTTTGCACGATTGCAGTGTACCGGATGACTTTGCTAGGTATAAAATATTTGCAATTTTACGGGAAGTTGTAGTGTTGAATTATTGCGCATTAACAGAGAAGGAAGCGTTAAAAAGGTGCGTTATTAGATTGTGCTTAGACCAGCAGTCAGTTATCTTGAAAGGGAATAGTTCAACTTGAAAAAAGAGGAAAATCTCAGAAATGATGAAGAGAAGCAAGAAATTAAGTATTATATTACTAGTAAGTTAAAGAAACCTATATTTACGCGGAAAAAGCAAATTAAAATGCCAATTATTTTGAAATAATTCATATTTTTCCCTCAAAGTAATGCGAAATCAGCTGGCTGAGAAGCACGCAACGTCCACGATTTAGTGAGGGATCGTGTCGTAACATGGTGGGTACTCTGCCAAGTACTTGATTTTGAAGACTGCCGGTGAAAATACAACGTTTTGAAAAACCATCACAGTTACTTGCTTTAAAGTAAGGTATTCGTCACTATATTTTCACTATGGAAAGTAGTGGTCCGCCACCGTCGCTCACTGTCTGGTGCTCTGGGGCGTCCGTCTGGATTAGTGTCAACAAGGTTCATGCACGCTCTTCACGTCACTGGCGTACCGGGTCTCGCCGGTCGACTCCTATTCACTCAGGGGCGGCTGCGCGCGGCGGCCAATCAAACAGCGGCACGCGCGTACTGGTACGAGGTGGGGTTCGGTAATCGGTGAGTGGGGACAGATTGAGATCAACAATTTGTACGTGAGCCTGGAACGTTCAGGCCAGCGCTGAACGCTACGCATACGCTACAGAACGTTGTTAGAAAATGTTTTTATAGGAAAGATTTTAAACATGGTCAAAATCACTATGCATAGCATACCTGACAAAGTTCTTTCTTGCAATTAAAAAGATGAGAGTACTGAAACAGTTATGGTTCTGTCCAGCACTTACACTGTTCCACCAAGTCTTACGGTCATTTGGCGTTAAATCATTACGTTCAAACTCAGCCAAAATCAGCAATCAGGATTGGAGTTACCTGTATACCCGTCCCGACTTTTAGGACTTGAATATTAAAGGAATTAAAAGGTTTCTTGGAAAATGTGAAAGCGTCACAAGTAATTTTCGAGCATGCGCCACAACTTGGCTATCTCAACTCAAAACCCTATGTTATAGGTGAACTATTCCCTTTAAAGCTCAGGCGTATCTTAGACCCATACCTACTTTTAAGATCTAGTTATAATACTGGTTATGGTTCATGTATGTATCTAAGTACTTTAACCCCATTACTGTCGGGGAGGGGCCACCATGCAGTGATTTGCAGTTACAGATGAACGATATCTGTGAAATTTTAAGCGCGGGAATAACATAAAAGTGAAGTAGCATTTTTGTTAGAATTAGATGGGTATCATCACAACACAACTGGCTGGTAAATCTGGAAATATTCAACTTGACAAATGGTTTTACTGTCCCCAGATTATCAAATATTCCTAAACTCTTTCTGATGGTCATATCATGTGGTTTTAAGACACACCTGATTATACACTGCCCACATTAGCAATTTGCCTTTTAATGCCCGCTGACATCATACATTGTATTACATGGGTGGAAATTTATGTGAATTGAATGAAAAGAATCACCGTAAGCTTCAAAACATACGCCTTTAGCATTAATGCTGATCATCAATCAGAGTGCTCTTGGAAAGAAGTATTTACAAATGGTACATAATACTTGTTAGATGTGCCTACTATGGATTTCAGACCGCGTGAGACCCCGTTTTTGGCGATAATTTGTTAAGAAATGGTCAAATCCGAATCAATGTTTCGCACTGTCTATTTCAGCCCAGGCGCCGATCTCTGTCCTTGTAACTACAGTCTGTTAACAAAAAATCACAACTTATGGTACTTGTCATTGACTCGTAACGTTAAAATCTGCTCGGTAGGCCCATTCTCACAGTAGAGGCTAATGTGACGTAGGTTGTGACCTCAAAAGCACGTGCTGTCTTATCGTCATCATCGTCGGTAGTCACGTACTGTTGAGGTCACAACTCACAACCTTCGTCACGGTAGCCTCGCATGTGGGGTCACTGGGATTTGGTTTACCGAGCAGATCGTAACGTTACGAGTCAACTGCAAGTATCATAAGTTTTTATTTTTTAACAGACAATGCGGACAGAAATTGGCGCCTGGGCTGAAATAGACTGTGCGAAAATTGTATTCGGACTCGGCCATTCCTTAAAGAGAATATAGCACCTTTAACATTAGTCTTTAACTGAGATAGCCAGATTGTCGGGTGTACTGAGAAACCTCCCCAAATCTTAAATTTTTCCTTCCAAAAACGACCTAGTTGTGAGTTACAATGGCAAAAACCGTTGGGCAAGTTTGGACATATTTTTAGAAAGGACCAAGATGGGTGACGTTTTGCATACGTCATAATAGTTACTCCACTGTGGTTTCACCGTACTTCGTTTCGCAATTTGAAAACGGTATTGTAACGGTCTTTATTTTAACTTTTGACACCGGTCCCCCCGTCCTCCACACAAAAGGGTATCGATTTGGTCAATTTCGAAAATGGTTGTAAATTTTATTTGTTTTAGTTTTCATGGATTTCCATTTTGAAAAATAATTTCAGACCTGGTCCAAAAGGTATTCATTATCAACAGCCGTTCAACATTAATAGTTTCAACAATCAACTTCGATGGTCACTGGTCTTCAACTTAAAAATCATCCATAGATGCTTCGTGAGAAGAATTATAATAGTGTTGATAGTGTTGAATAGTGAAATAGTGAAAATAGTGTTGATGGGTGGCTGGTCAGTGTTCATGCGATATATGAACAAATATTAGGCATTTTGGTCGTTGACGAGAGGAAGCTCCGGTGTTTCCAGAAAATGATTTTGTATTGCCATAACTTTAGTGAATTTTCATTATTTGGCGTGACGCCGGCCTCGACCTCAGCCAACTCCTCTCATCTGGCTCCTTATCGACTCAATCTGAAAGACCAGGACGCCCTGGAGGGATAGGCGAGGAGACGCAGAGAATAAAAAATGAGGGAAAGAGAAAAAAAAATGCTTGTTCTTGGGGCTTTCGCTGAGCTTTTGATCGTGGGACTTGCGCGGTGGCTGTTATTGTAGTTGCGACTGTCGGTTTTGGCGCGCGTGGCGCACCGTGCGGGCCGTATGAGGGGCCGGCCGCGGATTGTGTGAGAAGCATGGTACATTGACTCGCGCTAATGGTCAATCTACTATACGAGCCATCGTGAATTACCCCATTAAGCGCTTGAGTTCATGCCCAGTTATGCAGCTGATCCGGTTCGCTATACCTCTAGTTTGGCGGACGCGGCCTTCGACCCTCAGCCAACTCCTTTCATCTGGCTTCCTATCTGACTCATCTGAAAGACGCAAAGCTATGCAGGACGTGCCGAACGCCGCGCAGGGCAGGTCCGCGGTGGAGTGGCGTGCTGAGCGGGCGCCTACTCCGGCGGCACGTCCCGCGAACGGCCGGGGGTAGAGGACGTCGTCAACGGCCACCACCTTCCTCCTTTCTCGGCGGCGAGCGTTCCCGGTGCCGACGTCGCAAGCTTCAGGCGGCGGAGGTGGGGCGCTGCTGCGCAGGCTGCGGATTCCGGGGGGCAGGTGTGCAGTTGCACACCCTGGCAAATTTTCTTGGAGGGGTGCAAATCACCTATTTTTGCACCCCTAATTCCATGGAGGCCCCCTTGCATTTAAAAGACTGAATTCAATCGCAACAGCTGCTGAATACCGCGCGAAGCGCGGTTACTGGGTCCAAAGACCGACGCGAAGCGTTGTACGGAAAGAGGTTTAAAACACTTAAGAGGTCATTGAGGGCTACCAGGGCCCTCTCTGAAAGACCAAAGGGCCTTGACGTACAAGACGTTCCTGGACAGACGTTCCCTGGACAGGCCGAAAGGTTCCCCTGAGCGGGCAAGGGGCCCTCTGAACACGTCGAATGGCCCCCTAGCCAGCACAGAGGGCCCCTGGGAAGCGTAGAGTCCCTCGGAAAGGTTGTAGGGACCCCTGAGAGGGTCGGAGGGGCCCATGGGCAGGGTCAGATGGGCCCTGGGAGCTGGGGAGGTTGAAATGGCCCAAAAGCGGGTCAGATGCCCCCTTTGAACACGTCCAATGGGCCCCTAGCCAGCACCAAAGGGCCCCTGGGCAGTCATAGGGGCCCCTGGGCAGGTCTTAGGGGGGGGCCTGAGCTGGTCGATGTGCGCCCCTGACACGAGAATGGCCCTAGCCAGCAGTTAGAGGATCCTGGGCAGTCGAAGGGCTTCTGGGCAGGTTGGAGGGGACCCACTGGCAGGTCGGAGGGGGCCTCTTAGCGGGCCAGAGGGCCCCTGAAAACACGACTAATGGGCCCCCTAGCCAGGCACAGAGGGCCCCTGGAAAGGTCGACGTGGTCCCTGGGAAGCGGAGGGCTCCGGGGCAGGTTCGGATGGGGTCCCTGGGGGAACGAAAGGTTCCTAGAAGTGGGTCAAGAGGGCCCCTGAACACGCCAAAGGGCCCTAGCCCAGCACAGAGCCATGGAAAGCCGCAGGGGAACTGGGAAAGCGCTAGATGGCCCCTGGGAAGGTCGGAGGGGCCCCTTGAAACAGGTCGATGGCCCTTGGGGAGATCAAAAGGCCTAGAGTGGGTCCGTGGGCACCTGAACACACCGAGTATGGGTCCCTAGCCAGCTCAGAGGGCTCCTGGTCTAGGTCGTAGGGACACCTGTACAAAGCTATAAGGCCCCTGGGGCGATTCAGAGGGTCCCCGAAAGTCGAATGGGCCCCAACAGCAACATAGGGCCACTGGGCAGGGCGTAGGGCCCCTGGAAGTTTGGAGGCCCCAGGGTATAGGAGACCAGAGCGGGTCAAGAGGCCTCCTGACATACGGCCGAATGTGCCCCTAGCCAGCACAGAGGGCCCCCTGGGAAGTTGGAAGGGCCCCCTGGCAGTCAAGGATGGCCCCTGATAGGTGAAAGGGCCCCAGGAGTGGTCAAAGACCCCTGAACACGTTTAATGGGCCACTAGCCTTAAAGAGCCATGATACCGAGCTTCGCGTGGTCTCCATCGCAAGGCCCCAACGGGCCCTCCCAGGGGGCGGCCGCCTCCGCCGCCCCATCCGGCCGCCTCCGCCAAAAATTGGAGCGATAATTATTTGCGTCTCGTTGATAGCTTTCGAATGCCGCCTCGTGCGTCCCGCTGCGATCATCGGTTCCAGAAATAGCGAGGGGGCAATATTTCCCCCTCCCCCGGTCAATGGCGTTCGGTTGAGGCCCTGGTCAATGTCGGATTAACTTATGGAGAAAAGGCCTGTTAATGTTAAGTGTTCATGGATGGAATATTCATTTTATTTTATATGAATATTCAGGCTTATCTTTGAGTTATTATTATACGTTGTTGGTCCAATGACCAATTTCATATTTTTAAACACTCACGTGTACCTAACCGCTAACTTGGCTAGTGAAATACCCTTGAATGGTGTGCTGCAAAATAGTTTTGAACTTATTCTTACCTTATTGATTCAGAATCAAAGAACAAAATGGCCGGAAATATAACATTTGCATTCATTGTAATCTGCTTATATGCTAGTTTATTTTGCTAACCCGTGTTCTAAACCACGTCACTTGTGTTCAGTAGGTACTCTTAAGCAGGGCTGCGGAGTCGGAGTCGGAGTCGGAGTCGTTCGGAGTCGATTATTTTGGCCGGAGTCGGAGTCGGAGTCGGAGTCGGTAAAATTTTGACCGACTCCGACTCCGGCTGACAGTTATTGGCAGCGTATGGGCTAGTTGTTCTTCAAGTGCATTTTATATTATTTTTAGTGGACTTCCCGGTGGCGATGACTAAAAAAGTCAATGCTCCTTCAATTTGGTTTGCTTTTATTCTGTAGTTATAAAATACTTTTTTTAGAGTATAAATTCAGAGTTCAGAGAACCAAAAATAATTTTACCAACGGTCATAATGCATCAATTTGTAAAAAATAGAACGGTTTGAAAGCGACGTGTAGTTTGCACAAAAAACTGTCATTCAATATCTGTATTGATCTTTTAAACATAAGCCGTTTTCAAGATGGATTATTTTTCGCGAAATGTTTTAGAACATTAAAATAAAACATATCGCGCATAATAATCCATCGTGAAAACGGCTATTGTTTAATATTATTAACCGACCATTTGATGTTTTGACATAATAATTTAAAACTAAGAATGTAATCAGGAACGATTTGTAAATACCTATACAAATCGTATAGGTATGTCGATTGTTATATCGGTGATCTAAGGTCAGATCAATGTTGTGAACTCCCATTACCTATAGGTCAATGGAAAAATATACAAACGCTTCCTATTAAAAAATATGCATAATATTAGGCCAAACTTTCAGGACCAAATTATGATAGCTCATTCATGATGGCTCAGGTGCAATTGTTGCTCAGTAACCCTTGCAATATCAGCTGAGGTCATCTGAGGTCACCAGCACTTTTTGACGATATCTCATGATAATGATGATAATAAAATAGAGATAGAGAGAATAGAGTCGAGACGCGTCTCCTCACATGCAGTATGACCTATATAGGTCACTAAATGACCTTGACCAGAGGTCAAATTTCGAACTTGATCCCATCTGACCATCATGATTGTGGGTTCGAAGCATTTTGACGAAGCAAACACGAAGACGTTAATATGATTTATTATTATCCCATCTTCATTAGTTAAGTTATTCACGGAAAGTTTACGGAAGAAAATGCCAAAGTGAGTTTTGTTGACCACTGGAGTCTTAGCGATTGAAGCGATTTAAAATTTAAGGGCACCGAAGGCGATGACATTTTTCAAGAGTTTCCATTTTTGCTCCTAGCTAC